>JAQZBX010074861.1:0-14694 GCA_029593785.1 Cabassous unicinctus
TAGTATAATAACCTTTGCATTGTGTGATACATTTGCAATCATTTAAATGAAACAGTATTTTATAGTCTTGATTAACTAGAATTCCTAAAGACAAAAGAGACAGATTAAAAAACACTGTAATTTCATTCAGATATCTAACTGGAGGATATAAGATAAGAAAAAGAATGTCTAATGGAGAAGAAAATGAAAATTATATTCTTTGGAACAAAGATTTATGAAAAGTAAGTTTGAAGGGGGATAAAAATGCGTATCAAAGAATTGGAAGATGTAAAAAAGATATAATCTTTGTACTGGAAACAACTAATGAGAAATTGATATTATTTTACACTCTTGTTCATGTCCTTTGTATAATGCAAATACATATAATTTTGCTCAAAAACTATTCATTTGTTTGAGAAAGAGACAACCCTGAATATGGTATTCATGAAGGCTTTTTTCACTTGTTGGTTCCTTAGGGTGTAGATAAAAGGGTTCAAAATTGGGGCAACTGAAATATTGAGCACTGCAATTCCTTTGGAAAAAGAAATTCTTTGCTGGACTGAGGGTTTAACATACATGAAGATGCAGCTGCCATAAGAGAGGGAGAAGACAATTATGTGGGAAGAACATGTGGAAAATGCTTTTTTCCTCTGATGAGTTGAAGGGATTCTTAGAATTGTCACTGCAATGTTAGTGTATGAAATTATCACCATTATCAATGTGATCACAAGTGTCATTGAAGCTGAGATGAAACCCATTGTCTCAAGGAAACGAGTGTGTGAGCAGGAGATCTGCAGGAGGGGAGTAGTGTCACAAAAGAAGTTATCAACAATGTTGGAGTCACAGAAATCAAGCTTCAGACAGAAGATGAGTGGTGGAAAGCTGGAAAATAAACCAGCGAACCAACAACTGAGAACAAGCTGTGTGCAGATTTTGCTGTTAATGATGGTTGTGTAGTGCAGGGGCTTACAGATGGCAACATAGTGGTCATAGGACATGGCTGCCAGCAGGTAAAACTCAGATGCTCCAAGAAGGAAGGTGAAAAACAATTGAGTGAAACAACAGCTATAGGAAATGGTTTTGTCTCCAGTTGCCATAATAAACCAGAAATTTAGGGATGCATGTAGTAGTAAAAGAGATTTCTAAGATGGAAAACTCTGCAGGAAAAAATACATGGGAGTCTTGAGGTGAGCATCCTGCATAGTGAGTGTGATGATGATTAGATTGCCAGTGATGCTGAGCAAGTAGGTGAGAAGCAAGAAGATAAATAATACAACTTTCAATTGTGGATCATTAGTCAATCCCTCTAGGGTAAATACAGTCACTTTTGTATGGTTTCCCATTGTTATGCTGGGGATTCTATTGAATGAATAAAAAAATTTTTTTTTAATTACATGATGATACATGTGGAAAATAGCAGTAGTAACTAGTGTTAAGCTACAGTGTGCAGAGAAGTGTTCAGATACAGTACAGTACTCATTCAAGTTTTACAGATAATTTGCCAGTAAGGAAAAATAGAATGAATTTCTGGAGTGTCTAGACAGAGAATTTAAACCTTATTGCATTTCCACCGTGGAATAAACAATATAATACTAGTAACTGTTGCTTGTTTTTAACTCAATAAATTATAGGTTCCTATAAAATATAGAAAATGTTTTTTCTTTCCTAACAATATGCAAGAATTTGACACCATGCTATTTCCTGATCAATTAAAGAAATTGACATAGTAGAACCAATATTATATCTACCATTACAATTACATTAGGACATATCTTGCATTTAACACACACCCATACACATACACACACCTGTCCTGGTTAATCTAGTATATCTTTCATATTTTGCTCAATTAATCAAACTTAAATGCCTTATTTCTTTCTCATTTACTTTCTTTTTTTTTTCTTGCTTCTTTTTTAAATATACATTTTATTTATTTTAAAAAGATACTTAGATTACATAAAATGCTACTTTAAAAAAATATAAGGGATTCCCAAATGTCCCACTACCCACACCTGAGGACATTTTCAGGACTTGGAATTGTCCTGAATAACATTGCAACAATAGCTACAGGCCATTATATATCCTGCCATAACCTGCAGAGTTGAGTGGGAAAGAGTGTAAACTACAATGCAAACTATAATCCATGCTTAGTGGCAATGCTCCAAAATGTGTTCATCAATTGCAATAAATGTATCACACTAATGAAAGAAGTCATTTACTTTCATGGCTAATAAGATCTGATTTCAGATATGTGAATATGAGATATCAGTAAAAATTTTATTTGTTCATATCTGTTGTCACTCACATCGCTTTCCACTTCTTGCCCCAGTAGAAGTTCAAAAGGAACAGTGTGATAATGATGTGGGTAACAAGAAACTGCAGGTTTCTTATATAAGCTCTGATAATGGATAAAGTTATAAATAAGATAAAGAGATATAGAAGCATATATATATATATATATATATATATATATATACACACACACACACAAATAAGAGTTTAGGAAATAGTATGAGATGGGTAATATAAAGAGAAGAGAATATACAGAACACTCTAGGGAAACCTAGATGAAAGAGACATTTTGAAGAGAGAGAGAGTCATGAGTTTGAGGGAAAAAATTTAAAGATGATTAAATATATGTAAACTTAAAATAAAAATTATGATGAGAGAGTGTTTAACATTGAATTTCTCTCCTGCTTCTATTCCTTAAATTACCTCTTTGTCTAAAATACAGTCTGAAAACATGAAGGATCTGGAGTTCATCATGGCATAAAGTCAAGAAGAGAGAAAACTTTGGCAAATTCAAATTCATAATGAATCACTGAGAAAAGTGTTGAAACACATTTTAGAAAGCATGTCTTTCCCTGAGATAATAAGAATATTCAAATTTCCAGCTAAGAGGAAATTATGGATATTACTAATAATAATTATTCTAAACATTTGACATATATGAAATGAGAAACAGTGCAAAAGAAAAACTACACTGTACAAGTTTGCACAGCTATTGTTCAAGCAATTATAGACCAAATTATAGATCATTTCTTAAAAAACTGAAAAGTGATGTATCTCGAAAAAATTTCTTTCCACTATATCTTCATCATCAAACACATTAAAGGATTAAATTTTTGATAGGCACAAAATAAGACAATGTATTTTATCATGGGATATTAAGAGAAATATTTCTAACCTCTTAAACATACTTTATTAATTAAAAGCCCTGCATATAAAGAAAAATAAATACAAAACGACAAATGAAAGGTATCCTCCTAGAGGAATTCACAGGATGAAAACGTGCATTATAAGACAGGTACCAGCAGGAGATGCAAAAATGAGACAAGGTTTTCCTAGCAGAAGAAGTAACCAGAACAGAAGCAAGGTGAGTTGTATATGCATGATTATGTTAGAAACAAAGATTTATCAAATCTATCAAAGTTGTGTATTTTAATAATGCACGCATATAAAAGCATATTTTTTCCTAACATTCCTTGCATATTCAAATAATTATGAAGCAATCAATTATGAAGTTTTCTGGTATACAAATTATACTAATGACAACAGTTGTAGAAATAAATATACCTAAAACATCTAAACCAGAATTTTATCATGTCAAGTGATTAATTTGCCTAACTTCAACAATCTTAGACACCATTTATTCCCCAACAGACACTGAAGAGAAAACAACAAAAGTCTTATTATGAAATCATCAGAACTCAGGCCTATAAATGCAATTATGTTTAATCATATTAGATATTTTGAATAACAGATACATTTTAAATTAAAAAGCTTTTCAATGTTAAATAATCACTGCATTCAAATTTTTGTCTTTCACTATTTTCCCTAAATGAAATTTAAAAGTTTGGTAAAAATGGTTAATCTTTTGATGGTCAAAATAGACAATTAAATATATTTATCAGAAAATATCATCTTGAAATTTTAGAAATATGCATTCTTTTCATCTCATTAAAGCATAAGGCAGTCTGCCAAATGCATTGAGGAACTCTAACAGCTTTCTTTAAGAAGACAAATTCACATATTTCTGCAAGTAATATCATCTGCACTTCAATGTTCAACTCTTATCATCATGCTGAAGCGAGCACACTGATACTCCATCCCTCTCTGCATAGACCACACTCTACCTGACAATTTATGATTGTTTAAATGGAAATCTTTAAAGTTTTGATTAGATATTTTGCAAATTTTTAGGTTAATGTATTGAAAGTTCCTCTTTAGTAAAATTAACTTGACTATGTAATAAATACTTTCCTAAGTATTATATGTAGTGCCATATAAAAATTATTCAGCTTTTGATCCCATGAAGTATTTATGCTTCCTGTACCTGGCAGGAAAATAACTAAAGACTATGAGGAATTCTCAGAGGGTTGTGAGATCTAAGAACAACATTTCCCCAGGGATCACTAATTTGTGTATGCTATAAAAAATGTTCTCTATAGGCATTAATTATTTTTAAAAATATATATATTATTTATATATAACATACAATGCATAATACATAATATATATTAAACACTATACATATATATATATTACTTCTTTTAATTATGTTTCCAGAGAATTCAGTATAGATTGTGCTAATATATGTTTGTTCTCCCACATATGCATGTTATGAAACCTTAGATAGATTGATAAGGATTTGGAAACAGAAATAGGAAAAGTTATATAAGTTGGAAAAAAAAAGTGAGAATTAAGATGGAGAACCTATTCGGTCATAGGCAATATTGGACCTTAAACTATGTGCCATTATTAATTCTTCAGTCACATTTAAATATTTCACTTCCTTTTTTTCCTGGCAATTTATTTTGGTTCATAAGATTCTTAGTACAGGTGTGCTACCGTACTGAAATTTTGTTTCTTTTTTTTTTACTGATTTGGGGTGGTAGAAAAGGGTAATGGAAGGAAGGGTTTTGTGCTTTCTAAATTTTGTATTTTCTTTTCTCATGCAGAATCCTAAATAACTCCTAACCTCTTTCTTCCCTTTACAATTTGCATTCTAAAGTAGATATACTTACTCTTTTGTTTTCATCTTTATTTTTCCCATTGGATGATTTTCTTTCTAAGATTGCTTTTCCGCTTTCATGGGGATTTTTAAACCCCTTCCCTGTTGCCAGAGCTCTGCTCTCTACCCTGTAACTGCATAGGGTGAATTATTTTCTCCTTCTGGTGGTTTTAGATCCATCTTAGGTCAGCTGCTATGACCTGCTTCTCTCTTTTATTCACTTCTCCCTGAACTATGTCATAGATTAATGTGCTAGGACTATAAAAGAGAGCATGGGAGATTTGTTGTTTATTTCTCTATTAATAGGGAAATTGAATTTTGGGAGTTATCTGTCTTCTATTTATGCCATTAGAATTCAGGCTTATAAATGTAATTGTGTTTAATCATATTAGATATTTTGACTAACAGATACATTTTAAATTGTTAATCAATTTTGCTAAATATTACTGAGACTCAAGATGATGACAATAGAAAGATGATTAATACATATGGCAACGTGGAGTTTGAAAACAAAGATTTAGGCATGTTTAAATATGGTTTTATTTGTTCTTCTTGCTTTTCTTTATTGTCTATAGAGAGTATGCTAAAATTTTCAGATAGCAGGAGACTGCTGACTCATGTACCCAAAATTCCCTCTTCTTCGGTTCACTTCTCAAAGAGTTGGTTGAGCTGAGTTCTCATCTAGTGGTTCTAATTGAGGATTAATATGCTTCCAAATGCACCCAGGTTGTTGGCAATATGCACCTCTGTGCAGCTCCATGACTGGGATCATGGATATAAGCTAAAGACCATCTGTGAGATCTAGAGGTCACCTGCAGTTCTCAGAAGCCCTTGCAATTCTTTGCCATATGAGATTCTCCATCATGGACATTTCACCAAGTATGCATGGAGAATCTCTAGCTATAGGTCTACTAAGATGCAGTGGATTTTGTAATATCAAGCAACTTAATTATGAGGGTGACATGACATCGTGTTTGCCATGTTCAAATATTTAGAAAAATCAAGGTCGTGCCCAGTCACCAGGATAGTAGATTACACAATGGTGTAAAACAGGAAGTGACGAATATTAGGTATTAGGTCACGTTAGGAATTAAGTTTTATCTTTCTGTTACAACAGTATAGAAAAAAATTGAAGAAAGAAAAAACATATAGGACAAATTGAAAAAAAAAAGCAAGATGCTTTATTTAAACCAAAATATGTTGATAATTGTATTAAATATAAATGGACTATGCATTAAAATTAAAAACATGGATACAAGAAACAATTTGAGTGTACTTCACAGCTATTGTAATGAGAGAAGGATACTGAAAACATACAAAAAGTAACATATGACCCAATTTATAATAATTTCTAGGATAGACACAAATAATGTTTATTAAGATCTAATAAATTAGTGGTTTGTTACAGTAAGGATGATAGGGGAGACAGATTTCACATGTGCCCAAGAGATTTTATGGAGAAATACTAATATATCTTTATTGAGATAGTGGTTACAGGTGTAGATACATTTGTCAGTCATTACTTTTACATTTAAAATCTATGTGTTTTATTTCATGCAAATTATGACTCACATTATAACTCAATAGTGTTCACTGTTATATTCAGTGTTAATTTATATGATAAATTATTTTTGAGTATTCTCTTTGTGACAAGATCTCTTCTATGCATCAAGATTATGTGTGCCTTATCCCACACCTGGGACATGCTTCTATGGAATGTGAAAGTGTTCATCTTGTCATAGTGTGTTATCTCAATGGGTGGAGACTCACAAAATAAACAAGAAAATATTAAACTCCCATCCTGGGGAGTCCTGCTATGTTCTCAATTAGAGGGGAAAGAATCTCTCAAGGACATAGGTACTACCTAATAAAAATATGTCAAACCCTCAATTTTATTGCAAGTAACTAAGAAACTTATTCTTCAAAACATGAAACATAGTGGTTACCATAGGTTCCAAGGAAAGGCGGAGTAACTAAAGCTTCTTTGAAGATAAAGAGAAAAAAAAAAAGAAACTGGGGCAAGATATGATGGAAGAAATTGCCACTGTAAATAAAAGACAATAGATCTTATGGTGATGAAAGACACAAAATTTTTTTCAATTTAATTTAATTTTTAAATTTTTGTTTTTTAATTTGTGTTTTATTTGTTATTATTTTTATTTGTTTATTGTATTTGGTTTTGTTTTGGGGAAGGTTTTGGATCACAGAAGGGTCAAAACTGTGACAGGGAGGATCACTGATGTGGGATGTCTATGATGGGGGCTTGTGTGGAGAGGGGTGCACCCAGAGTATGCTTCTATGAAATATGAATATGTTTATGTGTTCACGGGGCATTGTCTCAGTGCGTGGAGACCCAGAAAATAATGAAAAAAATATTAAATTCACATCCTGGGAAGTCCTGTGACATTCCCTAATAGAGTAGCAAGACTCGCCCAAGAACATGGGCACTGCCTTGTGAAGGAGGACAGACCATTATGCCCGGTCCTTGATATTGATGATTGTTCTTATGAACCTTTTCTCAAGAAATTGAAATTTAGCTAAGTATTGTATATTGCCTAAGAGTTACCTCCTGAAACCTCCTTGTTTCTCAAATGTGGCATCCCTTCTAAGTCAAACTCAACATATAAATGTGCTACCATCCCCTGGCATTGGACATGACTCTCAGGGATGAGCCTCCTGGCACCTAGGGATTATTACCAAGCACCAACTGGTGATGCATCTGGAAAAAGACCTTGACCAATAGGGGGAAATATTAAATACAAATAAGTTTTTATGCCTATGAGATTTCAAAGTGAGTAGGGAGGTCATTCCGGAGGTCACGCTTATGCACATCTCAGCAGAATCTCATTGAATGCCACAGTAAACAGTGCCTCAGACAGTGGAGTTCCTGGAGGCTCTAAAGACATCTAGACACTATAGGCAGGGCAGACAATTTCTACAAAAAGAAACGAAGAAAGCTTTCAGGGATTTTTGATTGACATTGTATTTAATCTACAGATATTTCAGGAGAATTGACATCTGAAAAATATTGCGTCTTTTGACCCATGTACACAATATAACTCTCCATTTATTTAGATCGTCTTAAAATCGCTCAGCAATGTTGTAAAGTTTTGACTATACAAGTCTTTCACATTTTTGTTAGATTTATCCCTACATATTTCAAGTTTTTTTTAGTTCACTGAAAATGGCAATTTTATAAAATTTTAATTTTTAATTTTTCTTGTGAGCATAAAGAAATATGTTAACTTTTGTATTGGCCTTGTACCCTGACCACCTGCTAAACTCACCTGCTAAATGTAATATAAAGCTGTCACAAGACAATTAAAAATAAAATTGCATAAAATATATTAAAAGTTTATTGAATTCATGACAGTTCTTCAAAATATTTTCTGAAATTTAATTAATTTTAAAAATATACACAGTTAAAGAAAGCTGAAGAATAATCTAGGGACTGAATCATGTAGCCCAGTGGTAGATTAGGACTGTGTCCAATAGTACAAATACAAGAATGCTCTCCTATCAACTAGAACAAATATATGTCACTATTACAAGATATTAAATATATGGTGATTCATAGGAAAATACAATTAATGTAACATATGATCTATATTTAATAGAAATATTGTAATATTCTTGTATCAATGTCAAAATTAGAGGTAAGGGATTTTTTCTTTTGGACTAAGGAAAACGTTCAAATATTTACTAAGCTGATGGCTGCACAACTCTGTAATTAAAGTGAGAACCACTGAGTGCACACTTTGAATGGATTGTACAAGGCGTGAGACTGTATGATATAGTGAATCATGTAGTGGAAGATGGACTGTATGAACAGTACAAATTTGAGTATTTTTTCATGAACTATAACAAGTGTACAATACTAATACATGGTGTTAATAATAGGGAGATGCAAAAAGACATTTGCACACCCATGTTCATAGCAGCATTATTCACAGTTGCTAAAAGATGTAAACAACCCAATGTTCATCACCTGAGGAATGGATAAACAATATGCGTTACGTACATACAATGGAACATTATTCAGCTGTAAGAAGAAATGAAGTCAGGATGCATATGACAACATGAATGAACCTTGAGGACATTATGCTGAGTGAAATAAGCTTGACACAAATGGACAAATATTGTATGATCTCACTAACATGAACTAAATATGATCAGTAAATGCATGGAGTTAAACTACAGAGTATAGGTTACTTGGAGATAGAATGCGGGTTGAGAAGGGGAAGCTGATGCTAAATGTGTGTAGAATGTTTAAGAAGGTGAATTGTAAAAGTGGAAATGGATAGTATTGATAATAACACATTATAGTCAGTATAACTAACACTGCTGATTTACAAATGAGAAGGTTACTGAAAGGAGTAGTCTAGGGATGTTAACATCAATTGAAAGAAAGATAGAGGATAATCCAAGGAATCTATAGCATTGTTCTTTTGGTGGTGAATGATGATTGTGGTTAAAAATACAAACACAAAATTGCTCCTCTATTACAAGTTAATAGGAATATGGACATACATGGGAATACAGCTAAAGTAACATATAGACTATAGTTGACAGTAATATTGTAATATTTTTACAGCAAAAAGGCAAAGAAGGTACTGTATCAATGCTAAGGGTCAATCATGGAGGGTACACGAGGACATGGGATTTTTTCCTTTGGAGTAATGAAAACATTCTGAAATGGACTGAGCTGAGGGGAACACAACTGTGTGATGAAACTGAGAACCATTGAGTGTATACCTTGGTAAATTGTACAAGACAGGAAACTAACACAGTGAATCCCATTGTGAATGATGGACTGTGGTTAATAGTACATATATGAGAACAATTTCTTATAAACTATAACAAATATACAATACTAATGCTTGGTGTTAATAACAGGATGGTTTGTTGGAAAAATACACCAAATATAAGGTATGGAATACAGATAGCCATAATATTATGATTATTTGTAACAAACATGTAACAATAATGTAATTTGTTGGTGGTGGGGTGAAATATGGGAATATACAGTGTACACAATGGTTCTTTTAAATTTTTGAAATGAAAAAATTTGCAGCAAATTACTTTTGATACAAAGTACTCACAAACATACATACAAATCTCATCCTTATCAATAATTAGACTTTGGAATCCAATGCTATTTTACTCAGAGAATCAAAAGTCAACTTCCCTGATTCCTCTGATTGGTTTCATTTATTGCTATTGTTATTAGATTTCAAAAATTCCAATGTAAAGGATAGCAGGAATATTGATGAGCAGAAGCTCTAGAATTCAGTCTTTCCATCAAAACAACTATTAAATAGGCAGACGCTGTCTAAAATGCCTATTTTGAAACTCTGGAGACCAGTAGAACACTTATGGTGTCCAGAGAGGAGCATGAGGAAAAGGCTGGTAAATTAGTGAAAGGAAAGAACTCTAGGGAGGGGTTCATAGCAGCATAAAGAAATAAAGACCTCTCGTAGAGGGAAACATTTGAGTAATTATAAATATCAGTATTATTGTATTGTTTTGTTTGGTATGTAACTCCCCTTCTTACTGGCTAAAGATGTTAATACGCAAATCCATAAAAATTAATGATAAAACAATGATTTTGTACATAAAATGTACAAAGGTATAAGTGTAATAATTCCAAAAGAGGTGGAGGGATAACAAAAGCATATGTGTATGTTTTTTAATTCAAGTTGGTATCGAGTCAAATATGATTATTATATGCTTAAATTGTCAAATTTTAACCCCATGATAAGCACAATTAAAATAGATGAAAGAATATATCCAGATTGAAAAGAGAAGGCACTGAAAATGGTTTGACAAAAATTCAAATAATCATATAGCTAAGTATTAACAGAAGAATTGAAGGAAAAAAAATTGTAATACCTACAAAAGCTAAATAACAAAATGGCAGAAAAATGTCCTGCATTATCAGTAATGACTTTAAATATAAATGAATGAAAACTCTCCAGTTAAAAGGCAGAGTTTGGCAGAATAGATAAAAAAGCATGACCCAAATAAATGCTGTTTGCAAGAGTAGGGTGAAAGTGAGTTTCCCTTAGGAAGGGGAGCAAGCCCCAGGACCCACTGGACCCCCACAGACTTCAAATTAGAGAATTAACCTCCAAACTGAAAGAAGTGGAAAAACAAGACGAAACTAGGAGAAAGAAGGAATTAACAAATATTAGAGAAGAGATAAATCAAATAGAAAAAAAATCAATAGAACTAAAAACATACATGATTTGAGTTAGATGTGATTCATCGATAAAGTGTGGGGAATGCATACAGAGAGATTCCAGATGGAATCCTGCATATTCTAATATTTATGAATCAATCAGAAATTTCAAAAGATTTTGAAATTTCCTGGCCAATATAGTCATAGAAAATTAGGTAATTTCTCTGAATCAATGCAAAGAAGTTACAATTAATAGAAGCTGTGATGTACTGCTCTTAATATTACTGAGATTCCTTCTAATAACACAGTGACATGACTCATGTTTGAAAATGTGGACTTTGAAAAAGAATGGTAGTGAAATTGGTGGGTGGTATATAAATAAGCTAAAGACGGGCTCTGTATAATTGTCCTGTGGATTGTTTACTTCACAGAAGCCTTGTCCATTAGAAAAGCCTGCTGGCACCAAACTCAAAGACTTACACATCTAATTATTTTTAAAATAGTCCCAAGGTGCCATTTCTAATTTTTAGAGTTAACCTGCTTTATAAACTCTATGAAACTTGTTCAGGGTCTGCTGTCATTTAATAAGGCCCTGCATTCCTTCAATCACTAGGAAGCTCTCCACCATTGTCTAGACACATAAACAACACTGCTTCCTTACTGCTCTCCAACAGAAGTTTGGGAGTTATCTCCTACCCTGACTCTCCACTGTTTGTTCAATGATGCTGCTGCCCTTGAAAGATTTCCTGCTAAGAGGGATCTCCCCTCTGGAGAGAAAATTGCTATAGGGTTTGTCCAGGAACACGAGGAGAGCACAACAGAAACTTTCAGCAGAAGTTGATTATGTGTACAGCATAAAGGGTCTAAACTAGCAGGGGACGAGAGTCCTAGGAAGCCAACTACTAGAGTCAGTGTTAGTGTGTGATGGTTCCAATGCCCTGATTCACATTGGAGATAAGAGACAAATGTGTGCTGCCTGTGGGAGGGATATTTATAGATCCCAGGAGGAAGAGGCCTACCACGGGGCAAACAATCATTCCTCAAGGAACCTATGTGCAGACTGATTACCAGCTGGGGCAGCTTGTTCAAGATTTGGGGTTTAAGCTAAGGTCAGGCCACTCTGTTAGACAGACCCAATGTCTCCCCAGGACTGCGGAATGGAAACATATTGAAACTTGTGCAGACGATAGAAAAGGAGGCTACTAGGCAAAGACTGGGAGCTGGCTGCTAAGCATATCCCTGACTTCCCCAGAACCCTCTCAAGCAAATTTGCAGAGCATTGCCTCAATAAATCTTGTGAATGGCTGTCATCTATTGGTAAAATATTTTCTTGGACAGCTTCAAAATTCTCAAGTTCAAAGTCTTTATATTGAATTACAGACCAATTATGAGGGGACTGAGCAGTGAATGTGAAATTTAAAAGTGGCAATGGAAATAGTTAAATGTAGGCAATGTTTAATGCTTTCCAAATTCAGAATAAAAAATAAGCAAGGTGGCATAGTATTTAGGAATAGATTATTTCAAGTATTTTGATCACAATGGAAATCCAATTGTACTTTCAGTAAATATATGGTGAAAGGTATATAAAAATTATTAAAATAACAAAGAAGTTAAAATAAGAAAACAGGGTAGCTCCAACTAAAAATTTTAAACTATGACAAAGTATTAAAAATGAAGAGATTTATTAGAATATCTGAATATAATTATTATCACATATTTGGGTAAAAGTGGGCAACAGTGATAAAAGACACAATGAAAAAACTTTTCTTACTAAATTTCTTATTTTTATTTCTTTTTTCTTTTTGTATTTCATTTGTTATTTTTATTAGTATTATTTTATTTTCTTACTTTGTTTAATTTTTTGGCTTTGATTTTGGGGAAGTTTTTGATCATAGAAGGGTAACAACTATGGGAGGAGAGGATCACTGGTGCAGGATTTCAGTGATGGGGGGATGTGTTGGGAGGTGTGTACCCGGGATATGCCCCTATGGTATATAAATATTTTTAATTGGTCATGGGGTTTTGTTTAAGGAGGTGGAGATCCACATAATAATCAAAAGAATATTGAATTCTCATCCTGGGAAGTACTGCTATATTCTCTAATAGAGTGACAAGAATCTCCCAAGTACATGGGCAGTGCCTTGCAAATGAGGACAGACCATTATGCCAGGCCCTTGATATTGATGGTTGTACTTATGAACATTTTCTTGAAACTTAACTTATTGAAAATTAATCTAGTATATCATATTGCCTAAAAGTTACCTCCTGAAAGCTTCCTTGTTGTTCCTCTGTGGCCTTTCTCTAAGCCAAACTCAGCATATATATGCACTACCATCCCCCTGGCATGGGTCATGACTCCTGGGGATAAGTCTCCATGGTACTGAGAGATTATTTCCAAATGCCAACTAGCAATGCATTTGGAAAAAGACCTTGACCAAAAGGGAGAAATATTAAATACAAAGGAGATTTTATGGCTAAGAGATTTCAAAGTGAGTCTGGAGATTTCAAAGTGAGTCAGAGGTTATGCTTATGCAAATCTCAACAGGATCTCATTGACTGCCACAGTAAACAATTCCTCAGAAAGCATGGCGCCTGAGGGCTCTTGGGACAACTAGACACTATAAGCAGGGCCGACAATCTCAGGAATGTGGCACCCTGTCAAGGGGCCTTTTTAGGAATATATGCACCCCATTGTAGCAGAGTTAGCCGTGAATCTCAGCAGAGATGCACCACCTACTCTTCAGTTCATTGGACTTGCCCAGGAAAACTCCCTGCACATGGTCCATCAGTCCCTTCTATTCAAACCTATATGTGATGCCTGAGTTTTTAGGTGTACTTCCAGAGACTGGAGCCTCTGGCCTACCTATGTGCCAGCTGTGCCTGCAATCTCGGTGCAGCTGCAACATCTACCCTATAGCTCAATGGAATCATCCAAGTCACCTGGCGAAGAGACGACTATGGGCAACGGCCATCCCAGGGAATGGAGAAGGCCTGCAGCTGCAGGCAGGATAATCCCATCCACCATATCCATGGAATATAAACCTTCTCTCACTTGGAGGTGGAGTGGACGTCACCATCCCAAAACCCCCAGGATTGGGGGAAGTGCTATGGACTTGAATGGACTTGGTGGTGTTCTGTCATATATTGTGATTCAAGCAATGGAAGAAATTGTAACAGTGAGGTGGAGACGGTGGCCACTGGACATTTTCGGGGCAGGGAGGGGAGAAGCAGTTGAAATACAAGGGCTTTTTTGGGACTTGGGTGTTGTCATGAGTGGCATTATGGCAACAGATGTAGGCCATTTTACATCAGCATATACCACACAGAACTGTGTGGGAGAGAGGGTGGTCTATGATGTGAAATGTGGTCTATTCTTGGTGGCAAAGACCCAGGATGTGTATATCCATTGCGGGTGATGTCCCACACTGATGAAGGATGTTGGTGTGGGATAATGTGGGAGATGTGGGAGGTGGGGAACATGGGAATCTCTGTAATTTCTGAGTAATAATTAGGTAATCTA
>JAQZBX010074862.1:0-14688 GCA_029593785.1 Cabassous unicinctus
TCTCCTTAACTTTTATCCACTTCTAACTCAAGGATAAAATTTAGAAAGGTCCTTCAAAAAAAATGAGAATGCAGAAATTACTGTATTACAAGATTAATTATTAAGCAGGTCATGCTTTTCTCCCTTCAAAATCACTAATGTAATTTTCAAGAAACATAAAAATGACATTCAGAAGTTAATGCCTCTTGGCTATACCTAAGCTAATTCTGCATATAAATAATCAAATACAAAGCTGCGGCATGGTCCTACCTGGGTCTTGGTACAGCCGTTGCATTCTGACCAAGGGGCATTGGAACCCCACTGACAATTGACTGGAGAGGAGGCACTGTCATGGTGTCAAGTTGTCCATCACAAAATAGGTAGAAAGATAAGAAACAGGGGACACAAAGAACAGTCAAAATGAAAGAACATTAGCTTCATGGAATTTTTTTTTCTGAGACACTAAAGTATCCTCTAAACGTATTTTTCTTAGAGATCAATGAATTCAACCAACATTTATTAAACATCTATTAGATGCCAGGCACTATTTACACACTGGTGTTACAGAAATAAATTTTTTAAAAAGGTGACTGATTACTGATTATTGATAGAGGAGAGGACAGGGACCCAGATGTGTAAACACAATCATAATTCAATATATCCAATTTGATAGATTTCATATCCTGTACAGGATAACGTGTTATGGAAATATTGATAAGGGAGAAAGCAGTTTGAGAGAAGAGGATAAGAACATATAGGAGAAAGGAATTAGAGCCTCTGAAGAAGTTGAGAATGATGAATTGGAGGGTTACCCAGAAACTCTCCATGAGAGACAAGAAGCTCTAATAAGACCCTATGAGAAGTGGAAAACTAAAAATTGGCAGAGGAATTAATTTTAAATGTTCTCCCTCTTAATTTAGGCCGCCTCTCAAGCACACAGCCAGGCAGGAAACTGCTCTGAGCTTGAACAATTCCACTCAAATGAAGTACGTGTGGGAAATGGAGAAGTGACTTAAATCGTATTATAAGCAATAAACAATTCTGACTTTTCATAAAACACTCGGCTCTGGTCCTGTAGGGGAGGTCTCATGGATTACTCCTAAGAGATTAAGGAAGACTTGCTTAAAATCAGGTTCTTCAAGGAATAATGGAATCTGGACTCCTGATTTCTTGGTTTTGAGCACATTCCATGGCTAGAAGACATCCTGAGTTAAGGAGATTCTTCCGTATATGTCAGCCTTCAAGTTACCCTTGCAGTGAGTCCCACCGCTTAGTTGCATGTGCTTCAAGTGTTTCTTATGGGACCAACCTTACTACCTGTAGTTTTAACATCTCTGCCATGTCTCTGATAATAGTACCAATGATCCAAATACCTTAGTATTTTTTACCCTTAAATAATCAAATTACTGTTCTGTATTCCCCCAAGGGAAAGCCAGAGGACTTCCCCAAACCCTCTAGGCTTGGGAAAGGAAGCTGGCTGGGCCTCATCTCCTTAGTACTCCCATGTCACCCTGGGCAGGCCTCTCTTACAGCCTTTATCACACATGGACTGAAATGAATTGCTGAAAGATCTGAATTGCCCAATAGACCTCTATGCCATCTTACTACTCTTTATATCCCCAGGGACCAGCACAGTGCCTGACACTTATTCTGACAGTTCAGTAAAGTGATCTGACCTGGCCCTGTCCCATCAAACACATGTGCAAGCAAAACAATGCCATGGGTAAATTATGCTGGCTTTTTTCCAGGCCCTCGGGAGCAGATAAAACTATTTTCTTAAAAAAAAATAAATAAATAAACTCTCAATATTTAAAATCCAGAGGATGTTTTGCAAAGATTACATGTAAAGATATAAAGATCAAATTCTGCTCTAGGATATGTAGGTCTACTCCAATTCTCTGAATTATGGGTAAAACCATGGTACTGGACCAAGCAAAGGACTATGAAGTATTTTAATTCTCAGGTTTCTTCTTTACAGGGAGAAAAGGCAAATGAAGTAAAATAAGAATAAGAACACACTCTCTTGCTTATCCTTGCCTTTTCTAGAAATACAGAAAGAGCAAAGGTCTTTGAGGGATGAACACACTTTGGCTGCAGTATGAAATCAGACTCTGCTAAAGAATGTCTTAAGAAAAAAAATAAGAATTTTTAGTAATTTCCACACACAATCCAAAAACATCTCACCTTGAAAAATCTGGGAACTCTCCTATAAATCCCACCAAAATGAATAAACTTAATGCCTGGAGAAGAAAAACAAAGCAATATTTTAGCTTGCATTTCTTTAATGAGGCAAAAATCAATGCATTTGTCCAAGTTGAGATATGTGAATTGGGAGCATAAGAGAATAAAGGAAACATGGAGAAGCTACATTACTCTGCTTTTCTTTTCAGTTTCTATTTTAAAGAAAATTTAATATAATTCTGTTGATCCCATCTCCTAATGTTCTTTTCTGGAAAAGCAACTAGTGATTGGGCAATGTCATGGGGAAAAAAAAACACAAAGTGAAAGTGCTCACTTCTCTAGAGCTGCAGAGGTAAGTGGTCTGAAGCATGTCCTTGGGGTCCTCTCATCTTTGAATGCATTTCTCTATTCCCCTCCTCTCCAGCTTCAGCACCCTTGAGGAGAAACACCCAGAGGGAGGAAAGCCTGGAGAAGTAACCGTGCTGATTGCTATTAAGACACAGTTCTGGGCACAGGGGAGGTTAATTCATGTCTTATCCCTTAGTACTATGGGCTGCTCCTTCAGTGTTCAAAACCCTTCTGAGGCCTTTTATAATCACCTTTATGTGGAAGCACAAAGCCTAAATACTGAGGCTCCACCCAGTTACAAAACTGTATGCAAGATATGATTAGTTTTGTTTTAAAAGACAAGTGTGTGCTGAAAAATCTGCAAAGAAAAATAATAAGAGTTTATTTTTGGGTGGTAAAATTATAGGTGATTTCTATTATCTTATTTTTTCACTTATATGTATTTTCCTACTTTAACAACTGAGGAGGGAATACAATTTATATCTTTAGTGAAGAGTCTAAGAACTTCGAATGCATTCAGTTCATAACCCAGTATAAAGTCCTTAAAATCTTTTCCCACGTTTCAACAGGCCAGTATCTCTCTCTTTCCTCTGAGCTTCCTAAACTTCTTTTCCCTCAACATAGCTGTGGAGTTGGTTCCCTACATTTTATCTAGACCCTTCCACTTGCCTTCCTAGGTCACCAATCCTCCAATTAGGTATCTTTCTTTCAGTTTTAAATCCTAGTTGCCTATTTCTGGCTTTTATAGTTCGAGACACTTTTAAGCCAATCATTCTAATTAGCATATCCAAAGGAGCCCAGAGGTATTGAGGAGCTGTTAGCAGCTTGAAATGGGTGAACAAGGTGGGGGAAGGTTTGAATATGTGAAGCATATGACTTTTAAGGTTGTGGTTTCGTTTTTTTGTTTGTTTTTTAATTTTTCTTCTTTTTTCACATTGTGCCTTTCCTCTGTGCTGTTTTTATTCCTGCCCCTGGAAAAGCCTGTCTCATAGCTCTACTTGTCATTCTCAGGAATTAACAAATAGGCATATTTTTCAGACAACAAAAATTCTGGAACAGTCTAATATTGGTACTTCAATTTCTCTCCTAGGTTTTTAGGGGTCTATAATGGAGAAGAGGTGGGGTCCACATCAAAATTCTTCTCCCTTGCTCTTCCCCTTTTCTTCTCTATCTCCCCAAGCTTCTTCAAAGTCAGAGCACAAGAGTGTGATGAGCAAGGACAAAAAGGATCTTGCTTGACTGATCCAGTTGGAGTCGAGGGTGCTGATTCAGGGTATGCTAGATGTTTGAATGTTGATTCTTTATCTCTCGAGGTGTTTTTGTGGGTCTTTGGATTCCCCGCCCTGGGGATCTGTGCCTCCTGTTCTCTAGCACAAATGATTCGTGCCTCTGTCCCTCACTTACGACCTTCACCAGCGCCTGCTTCCTGGCTTTCCATACTGGTGCTGTTGGCATTGTTTCATCCCGTAGGCAGTCTCTAAGGCAGAGCGCCCAACAACCCAAGTCTGGCTCATTTCCAGAAGTCCACATCTAGTCCATGGGAGACCTGCACACATCGTTGTCCTGGCAAACTCTGGAAATCTAGGTTGTTACTGATACTGCTATATTGATTTATTCTGCTACCAGGCCGGCCAGCTTGCCTTTAGGTTTTCTCAAGTATGGGTCAGGCATCAGTCTATATCCCAAGGAACACAATCCTTAAGCCTTATTTGCATACCCTTGCGGAGAGAGGCAGCCTAAGGGTCACCAGACTGGTTTGGAGCTACTTTCTTTGAAGTACTGCATAGAATATTAACATCTCACTTTAAAATGTGGGAGCAATGACCATTTATTGCTCTCGGCCTTTGAGTTCCAGCCAAAATTAAAGCATCATGAAAAAAAAAATAGATAATTGTAATATTCTGTTACATGAGCTTAAAAATTTTTCGTCCAAGTTTTGGGGAATATGCTTTTATGCAAGGATGTCTTTGCCATCACCTTCCCCAAATATGACTCCTTATTATAGCCCATCACATTCTGCTTATTACAGACCAGTTCTGGGAATAAGTTGTGTAAGCTGTATCTCATAGCAGGAGAATTTTTTGAAAACTTGCTAACTGGATAATGAAAAGGAAGCAGTTACTGTTCCTGCCTTTGGGAAAGTTCTTACAAAATGGAACATAAATAAATAAAAGTCACATGAATGACAGAAATAGACCAACTCTACACTGATTCTATAAAAGAATTGCTTGGTTGAGGAGGTATGGTAGATTTGTACTGTGTCAAGTTAGCTAAGCTGGAACTACATTTCCCAGAATTCTCTTCTTCTCTCCTTATCACCAAATGAGCATTAGCTTTTACTTTCCTCCTCTAATGTGTTCCAACTACAACCATCATCTTTACTCTTCTAATTTTTCCCAGGGTTCAAAGTCTGGCCATTTGTGTTTGGGTTTTTTTGAACCATGAACTTATTTGGGGTCAAAATAAAATCCTAAATTCTGTAGTATACATAGATTCCAAATGCACAAATCCCAAAAGTATGACAAATCAAATCTAATTCATTGGCATGTGCTAATAAATTCATTGATCAACACATAGGGCACTGTATAAGTGAAGAAGAGTGCAGATTTTTAAAAATAAATTTACTTATTTTTTTTTTAGAAATAAACATCAATTTGCAGCACTTCTAACAATAAAGAAATATGGCATGGCACCATAATATGATAGAGTACTATGCAGTCACTATAAGCATGTTTTTATAGATTTTTCAAAGACAGGAGAATATGCTGATGATATAATGAGTAAAAAGATCCAGATACAGTTTAATAACAATTTAATAAAATTTAATTTACACATATTCACATAAAAGGCTGGAAAGAAATAGATTATCTCTGGGGGGAGAAATAATAAATATTATTGTCTTTAAATTTTAAACTTATTTTTGCCAATAAGATAGTATTTTAATCTAGAAAGGATTTTTTTTTTTAAACGGCACACACACACCAACACAGTATAATTGGCAGGCGACAGCTGATAACTTCACATCAGCTTTGGAGGTGGCACAGAAGCAGAGAGGCCCTGACCACAATGCATGACCACATGCCAGCCCCAGGTGAGAGAAAGATATCCTACAACATAACTCCAGATTCAGCTCAGTCCTAGCAGGGTGGTATAAAAGGCTGGGCCACAGCCAGCTCAGAGAGAAGCTTCTTTTGCTCTCAAACAAGTAGAGTCAAGTTATCTCCTAATGAAGGGACACAGAGATGGCCAAGAGGATTCTGGAACTTTCTCAATGGGTTTAGTTCACATGGATGGGAGGGCAAAAGAATACTCCTGCTTTAAAGGCCATCTTGAAACCACTTCTGGTTTCTGGATAACCTAGGGCTTTCCAAGTTTCTCCTCTCTAAAGCCTGTCACAGAAACATGCTCTTCAGATTTACTGTAAAAATATGAATATCTACTTTCAAATATAGGTAGGAATTCTACATGCCACTTGGAATTAAATAATTGCTTTATGTGTTAATATTCTATCAGTCAATTGAGGGATAAATGTATATTATTGCAGCAGCAAAATGTCATAATGATCAATGATTGTGAACACTTACTTTTGAGTACAAAAAAATGTTAAGATGTCTCATTATAAAATAATTAACAAAATAGATTGACAGTTAATGCAAATATTAGGAGAGAGTATGTTAACTAGATACTTTAGTAAGACTGTCATATATTTTTTGAGCTGACAAATGTTCTAAAATTTTAAATAAAAATAGAAAGAGTAATGGAGATTAGATTATATCATAATTTCAATTTTTAGCAACTTTTAGGTTTACTTGGTGTTGTCGCACCCTAACATTAAACCAATTAACTTTATAAATTGTGTTTAACATTTAATTATTTAATTCCATGTAAACCATGAATTGTTCAAGACCCATATCTTTCTCACCTTCCAACCCCAGTGGTAAGTAAGGGTGGATACGTATTGTAAATGGACAGCATAGTTACCATGAAAACAATCTGGCAGCTGACAGTACAGTAAAAATCAAAAAAATTAAGTTTAAATATGAAAATTTATAATGAAATTGTAATAATAATTTAAACATATTTCTGCATCCCAGAAATGTAGTCAGTGATGGTGATTTCTGTCTTTAGCCTTATTTTTGCTTGAATAGTAATTTTTTAAATGTATTTGGTAGACCTCTAGTATCATTCCATCTCCTTGTAGCTCCTGTTCTCACAATCCTGCTCCTTTCATCCAGGATTCCAAATTCTAAAGTTCCAAGCCCCTAAATTCCCTTTTTTATAAAGTTCTTAGTCAGCACAGTCAAGTCACGGGGCTTCATTGCATGGCTCCCAATCAAGCAAAAATAATGCACTGAAGGAATTTTTTTCCCTAAGAAATAACAACAGTACTACTGTATTTCTTTATGCCTTTCTCAGAAGTTTCCTAAACATTATCTCCAATTCCTGATTCCCAAGTCTCTGAACCAATAATTTAACTACAAGACAAGGAAAAGGAACTCACTTTGGCTGAGTTGTCAAATATAGCTAAATAAGTAGTTTTAATCAGCCCCAGATCTTATCTTCTCTATTTTCTCATGTACCTTTCCTTATTTATTTCTTTCATTTAAGAATTACACCCATTTGAGATAACTTGATTTACAAATGTAATGACATTATTAAAAAAAAAAAGTAATGATATTGTTATCTTACCTTCATGTTTGGGAAAACATTCAAGGCAGAAGAGAGTAGGAAAATTTCCACTGCAGGCACAGGGTGAGTTATTCAACAGCAGGAAGAGCCCAGCAGTCTGTCTCCCTCTCTGTCTCTCACTGGTGTGGATTAACTTGGCAATCATATATAGAGCAAGTGATTCTGAGACTTAGCGCCTTCCCCCAGCCAGATTCTCTGGGAACACGAAGAGCTTGCCCCTATGCTTAACCTGTGTCTTGAAGCCAGATGCATTTTATCAATTACACAGGACTTAGTTATAGCCAGCTGGGACTGTTTGGAACTATATTTCTGAGAAACATATCTGCAAATCAGGGAAGACAGCAAATGTTCTCAGTTCAATGGTTAAGTGATGTGATTTTCAACCAAAGGAAACTGTGTAAGGCAAGGAATAAGCCTCCTTTCTGTTCAATCTACTAAACTAAAAGGATATGTTCATTGTTCTCTTAAGGGGCGTTATACACCAGACTTTGAAATTAAACACTTTGTGGAAGACTAGAACTAAATGCAGTTCTGAAGTACAATCTCACCCCGCCACCCCCCCCACAAAAAAATAGACAATTCAGTACAATAGCCATCTTTGCATGCTTGACTTTCATAGCATGATCATAAAGAGCATCCTTTTTGCAAACTCATTTGAGGGAATCACCAATTTTCCCAACAGCCTCCCTTAATCTTTTGCTATTCAGATTTCTCTCTTGGAAAGTTCTTATCACGATCATCATCCAAGTCCATTTTCTCATCTGCAGTTGTTACATCATCTTTTTCTGCCAGAGCCTCATTTGATGGCTTTGTAATGACTAGAAAAAATATCATTTTCATAGATTTCATGAAATGCTACTCTTTTGCAAGATTTCAGATCCCCTTGTTGAAATTGAGCTACACTTTTATTTGCATTGTTTGGCCAAATATTTTGAAACTCAACTCAAGGATATAATGGGTAAGACAGACATAGGTATTAAGTATTAAGTAGGAAAGAAAATTTGAGTTGATACTAACTTTATAAGTTAACAGTCCACTAGTGGATATCTTCAAGTTTTAATGACTTTTTCTTCCTGCATCCAAAGGACTTGGATAATAGAGACCAATTTCCCACTCCCATAAAATTGTGGCCTTCCAGAGACAGAGCTTCCATATCTTTTATTCAAACCTTTAGTGTTTGTGTGGAAGAAATTGTTACCACAGAGAAGATGACCCCTAATTCCTGAAAGAAATATATTTTTTAATTCGTTTGCCATTGCATGAGTTTCAGCTGTCATTGACTCTTTTTAAGTACTCAGTCTGTAGTTCCATGTTCAGTGCCTGTCTCAGTTTGGATTTCCCCAAAAGCAGATTTAGAGATAAGGATTCAATTGCAAGTAGTTATGTTTGTTTCTTTGTTTGTTTGTTTGTTTGTGAGAGGTGATTCTAGAAAGCACTGCTAGGAGTAAGCAATGAGACAGGAAGGGAAAGAAGTCAATAAAGGGTGTTTTATCAAGCAAATAACACCGTGGGCAATTGGAGCTCAGTTCCAATGTGGAACACTGAGATACATTGCAGAGCACATATCACAGTAGTTCCAACTAGAGGGTATAAGGAAACTGGGGTATTTATCCACCATCACCTTGTCCATCGTGGGTTGAGGGTGGTTTCTGGAGGCATTGACTCTCCAGCACTTCCCACTTGACTTTTGGGCAGGCTGAGCACATACCTGTAAGGGAAGAAAAAAAGAAAACTTCAAATACAGAGTTGCAGGTATTTCCAATATTTGGACGCTTTTGCATTTTTTATATAGAAGTGAGTGTTAATAGGATATAGGCAGGACACCAACAGCATCTGCTACAGTGACTTTTCATTCTTTCATTTTTTCATGCATTAATTTGTTCATTTTAAACTCTACAAATATTTATTGAAGATGAATAATGTGATATACTATGGTCAGTGACAGGTAGAAGCCTTGTCTAGATCCTTCTTTTTCTTCACCTTTACCTGGTATAATGACCACATTAGCCGATCTATAGAGTATCCTCAGTCTAGGTGATGATTCACATACACATAGATGTATCTATAACCATTTAGAGCTTGAATCATTTAGCCCGAGAATCACATAGGTTTTGTAACTCTAAAAGACTTACCAAAATTGTCTTTCTCCAAGTGCCTTGCACTCTCCCATCTCCACATCTTTGCTCTTCTGTTTGGAATTTTAGTGGAGGAACCATTGAATCAAGGGCTTTAAATATAGATGAGCGCCAAACAATGGGAAATTTGATCACTAGTAAGAGTAGTATGGACCTTATTAAATGGACAATGAGAACTCACTCACTGGAAGATTTTTTAAATGGGTGTAACATGATCAAAGTGGTGTTTTAAAGTGACTGAGACAGTGCTAGTATGCAGCCTACATGGAGAGGGTTGAGAGCAAGCAGGAAGAGTGGCTTGGAATTTATTTCAGTAGTTCAGGCAAGGGACAATCAGGGCCTCATTTAGGAAAGGATATACAAAAGAACCAGAAGAATTCACAAGGCTTTGTGTCTGATTGAACATGGTTTCAATTTTGACTGACTGAGAGGATTGGGAGAATTTGAGAACAAATTAAAGGAGTAGAGAAATGAGGAATTGAAGAGGAAGAGATGGTTTTGGACAGGGTTGGTTTTTTTGTTTGTTTGGTTGGTTTTTTGTTCTAACTTGAAGAAAACATCCAACATATAACTTGAAATATAGATCTCTGTGGGAAGAATCCTGGGGTAGGGGTGTAGGTGGAGCCACTGGCTTTGAGGTCCCTAACTGCAGTCATGGGAAGAGACGAGGTCTATAGACTGATCACAATGAAGTACAAGATCTCGGGGAGCAGAAAGAAAGAAAGGAGCCAAAAGGGAGAGAGAGGGGTTAGAGACGGAGAAGAAGAATGAAAACAACGCAATGTCAAGTCAATTCTGGAGAATTCTAAGGGGAGGTCAGTCGACAACCACAAATGCCATATGGAGTTCAAAGAAAATGAGTATTGAGATAAAGGCACAACATTTGGCACATAGGGCATTGCTGATGAACTTAAACAAGAGTTTTCCAACATAGTTTCCACAGAATTCTGGTGCTGAAAATACTTCGAAAATTAATTTGTGGTTGGAAACAGATGTAATTCAGGGGTTAAGTGCCTGCTTCCCATGTACGAGATCCCAGGTTCAATCTCTGGTACTCCTAAAAAAAAAAAATTAATTTGTAGGTTAAGTATAAGAAACTGTGTGTATTATAGAGCAGGGTTGCTCAGGCTCAACTATTGACACTTTGACCTGGGGGATTCTTTCTGGGGGTGGTGAAGGGAAGGGGCTTCCCTATGCTTTGGGGGATTGTTAGCAGCATCTCTGGTCTCTTCCCACTAGATGCCAATAGCACCACCCCACCCCACCCCCCAGTCATGACAACCTAAAATGTCTCCAGATATTGCCAAATATCCCCTGAGGGGCAAAATCATCCCTAGCTGAGAACCACTGTTACAGTATCTCCCCCTAGCAAATGCCTAGCCTTAGAGAGTCATAAAGCACAGTGCACAGGTTATTGTAAATTAAATGTTCTGAAAGTTCCACACTAAAAAACGGTTTTAACACTGTTCAACCTAGGGTTTGACAAATTTATGTGTATTTGTATTTTGTGTAGTTCTAACAACCCAACCCCTCCCCCCCAAATGGTATTCCACAAGTGGTGTCTGTTCCAACACTAGATTGGGTGAGGGGAAAAGAAGATTTCTGTCAGAGAGGTGAAGGGTCAGCAAGGGCACAGGCTTCTCCCCTTCTCCTGCTACAACACACTCCCCATTCCCCATTCGTCCTCCTTTCCCCAAGTAGCTCCTCAAAAACTGTTGCTATCCCCAGGCTCTAATACAGCTACCAAGCCACTGATGATCTCAGGAAGCTATTCTGGTCCACCTCAGGGAGATATTTGAAAACATTTTAACCAGGCTATTTCATTCACTAGCCCTTTCATTTTGTTCTGAATTGTTCCAAATGATTCAGCTGACTCTAGGGGCTTAAGAAGAATGAACTCACTGGGGAAGCAGAAAGCCTCCTTTCTCTCTTGTGTTGAGACTGAGAGGGTCAGAATCAAAACTGCCAGGGATTGAAGGAAAACAGCATCCCCTAGTGGCAGGCATACTCCAGTCCCTTGCGTAAAAGAATGGCCGATTCAACCTTCAGCCCTAGCGCTAAACCACCCAGGAGAAAGGGAGACACATTGAGTCTTCTTAGGCTCCAAGTCAAGGGCTTGTTAACCTAGTGAGAACTCCAAGTGGAATCTCTTTTTCCATTACATTGTCACTGTGAACAGTTTGAGAATGAAAAAAGGCTGCCAGGCAATATTTTATCAGAAGGAAGATTTCAGAAAAATGATGATTGTTAAATGCTTTATCATTACACCAAATAAAATGTTGCCCTTCTTTTCTGGTAACACTACATTAAATGCTGTGATTTGTGCACTAATTTAAAGTGATGTCACTAGATTAGTATTCTCTGTTGGCATCCAGTCCTTCATAAGAAAGCCGTTTAAGGTTTAAATAGATTAAGAAATATTTATAGGGAAGCTTATGTGGCTCAAGTGATATTGGGCTCCCACCTACCACATGGGAGATCCATGGTTTGGTTCCCAGTGCCTTCTAAAGAAGACAGTGAGCTGGCACGACAGGCAGGCTCGGTGAGCTGATGCAACAAGATGACACAACAAGAGATACAAGAGGAAAAACATAATAAGGGACACAACAAAGCAGGGATCAGAGGTGGCTCGAGAGATTAGGCACCTCCTTCCCACATCAGAGGTCCCAGGTTCAGTTCCTTGTGCCTCCTAAAGAAACAAAGAAGATGAAAAGACAGCAAATGCAAACAATGAGAGCCTGGGGAGAAATAAATAAATAAAATAAATCTTGGGAAACGGATGTGGCTCAAGGGAGGAGGTCCAGGGTTTGATTCCTGGGGCCTCCTGGCGAAGGCAAGCTGGCCCGCACAGCAAGCTGGCCCGAGTAGAGAGCTGGCCCATGCAGAGTGCTGGCATGCGCAGGAGTGCTGACCCATGCAGCAGTGCTGACCCACGCAGGAGTGCTGGCCCGCGCAGAGAGCTGGAGCAGCAAGATGATGTAACAAAAAGAGACACAGAGGAGAGACAATAAGAGACACAGCAGACCAGGGAGCTGAGGTGGCGCAAGAGATTGAGCGCCTCTCTCCCACTCTGGAGGTCCCAGGATCGGTTCTCGGTGCCGCCTAAAGAGAAGACAAGCAGCCACAGAAGAACACATGCAGAATAGACACAGAGAGCAGATAATGGGGGGTGGAGGGGGAATAAATAAATAAATCTTTAAAAATAATAAATCTTAAAAATATATATTTATAGATATACCTTGTTTTATTGTGCTTCACTAATTGCACTTTGCAAATATTGTTTTCTTTTTTCACAAATTGAAGATTTATGGCAACTTTGCATTGAGCAAGTCTATTGGTGCCATTTTTCCAACAGCAGGTACCCACTTGTGTCTCTGTGTCATATTTTGGTAATTCTCACAATATTTTGGACCTTTTCATTATTATTATATCTGTTTTGGTGATCTGTAATCCATGATCTTTGCTGTTACTATGTAATTGTTTGGGGCACCACGAACCACACCTATGAAAGAAGACAAAATTAATCGCTAAATGTTGTGTGTTCTGATTGCTCCACCAATCGGCCATTCTCCCATCTCTCTCCCTCTCGTCAGGCATCCCTATTCCCTGAGACAACAATATTAAAATTAGGCTAATTAAAAACCTACAATGGCCTCTAAGTGTTCCAGTGAAAGGAAGAGTTGTACATCTCTCACTTTAAATCAGAAGCTAGTCATAATTAAGCTTAGTGAGGAAAGCATGTCGAAAAATGAGATAGGCCGAAAATTAGGTCTCTTGTGCTGGGTAGCCAAAATGTGAATGCAAAGGAAAAGTTGTTATAGGAAATTAAAAGTGCTCCTCCAGTAAGCACATGAATGATAAGAAAGCAAAACAACCTTATTGCTGATATGGAGAAATTTTTAGTGGACTGAAGATGATCAAACCAGCCACAACATTCCCTTAAGCCAAATCCTAATCCAGAGAAAGGCCTTAACTCTCTTCAATTCTAGGAAGGCTGAGAGAAGAGAGGAAGCCGCAGAAGAAAGTTTGAAGCTTGCAGAGGTTGGTTCATGAGGTTAAGGAAAGAAGTCATCTCCATAACATGAAAGTGCAAGGTAAAGCAGCAAGTTTTGATGTAGAAGCTGCAGCAAGTTATCCAGATGATGAAGCTAAGAAAATTGATGGTGGCTACACTAAACAACAGATTTTCAATGTAGACAAAACAGCTTTCTAGTGGAAGAAGATGTCATCTAGGGCTTTCATAGCTAGAGAGGAGAAGTCAATGCCTGGCTTCAAAGCTTCAAAGGAGAGGCTGACTCTCTTGCTAGGGGCTAATGCAGCTGGTGACTTCAAGTTGAAGCCAATGCTCGTTCACCATTCTGAAAATTCTAGGGCCCTTAAGAATTATGCTGCATCTACTCTGCCTACACTCTATAAATGGAACAAAGCCTGGATAATAGCACATCTCTTTACTACATAGTTTACTGAATATTTTAAGCCTGCTGTTGAGACCTACTACTTAGGGGGAAAAAAGGTTCCTTTCAAAATATTACTGCTTGTTGACAATGCACCTGGTCACCCAAGAGCTCTGATGGAGATGTACAATGAGATTAATGTTCTTATGCCTGCTATACAACATCCAATCTGCAGCCCACGGACCAAGGAGTCATTCTGACTTTCAAGTCTTATTATTTGAGAAATAGATTTCATAAGGCTATCACTGCCATAGAAAGTGATTCCTCTGATGGATCTGGGCAAAGTCAATTGAAAATCTTCTGGAAAGGATTCATCATTCTAGAAATCATGAAGAACATTTTTGATTCATGGGAGGAGGTCAAAATATCGACATTAACAGGAGTTTGGAAGAAATTGAGTCCAACCCTCCTGGATGACTTTAAGGGAAGCAAGACTTCAGTAGAGGAAGTAACTGCAGATATGGTAGAAATAATAAGAGAACAAGAATTAGAAGTGGAGCCTGAAGATGTGACTGAATTGCTACAATCTCATGATGAAACCTTAACAGATGATGTATTAGTCAGGGTTCTCTCGGGAAACAGAATCAACAGGAGATATCTGTCAATAATATGAGATTTTAAAAGAGTCTCTCACGCAACCGTGGGGATGCACAAGTCCAGGCTCCACAGGCAGGCTGCAACCAGTGACTCCGATGAAAGTCCAACGAAGGGTCGTTGATGAGTTTCTGGGAGAAGTTGCCTGTCCAACGACGAGCTGGGAAATTCTCTCTGAATGTTGAAATCACTTCCCCTTTTAAGTCATTCAACTGATTGGATAAAAGCACCACCCATTGATGATGTAATCTCCCTGATTGATGCAGATGTAATCAGCCATCCACGCAGTAAACTCACTGGTGATTGAA
>JAQZBX010074864.1:0-14688 GCA_029593785.1 Cabassous unicinctus
GGCTGATGCGGCAAGACCTCACAGCAAGGGGGAGATAAGCAGACACAGAGAAGACACGCAGCGAATGGACACAGCAGCACAAGCAGCAAGGGGGGGATAAATAAAATAAAATAAATAAATCTTTAAAAAAAAAATGTCAATTATCAGTTAGATCAAGTTTATTGGTAGTGGTTTTCAGGTCTTGTATATCCTTACTGATTTTCCATACTTGTTCTATCAGTTGCTGAGAAAGAAGTGCCAAAGCCTCCAACTATAACTGGGAATTTGCCTATTTCCCCTTTTAGTTCTGCCATTTTTCCAATCACTTAATTTGAAGCTGTTATTAGGTACATACATATTTAGGACTGTCATGTCTTCTTATGACCATTGCTCATTTTATCATTATAAAAAGCACTCTTTATCTCTGATAATTTTCTTTCTCTTGAATACTGCATTTTCTGATACTAATACAGACACTTCAGTTTCTTATGATTACTGTTTGTATGGAATATATTTCTCCATTGTTTTACTTTTACCATATTTGTTTTTAAATTTAATGTGCAACTCTTCTAATCAGCATAGTTGGGTCTTGCTTTTCTATCCAGTCTGAGAGTCTCTGTTGTTTAATTGGCAATTTGGTCCTTTTACATTTTATTATTAAAATACCTGGGTTTAAATACACCATCTTGATGTGTTTTGTATGTCCTGGCTTTACACTTTTTTTTTTTTTTCATTTTTCCTACATTTTTTTCCTACATTCTTTTATAAAGTGTGTGGGTTTTTTTTTTAACATTCCATTTTGTCTCCTGTATTGACAATTCTGTTTTATACTTAATAATTTTATTTTACACTCATCTTTAACTTATCTCAATCAATATTATACCACTTCACATTTACTGAAAGAAAGCTAATAGTACATAGCTTTCTGCTAATATTGTCATTTATTTGATTCCTACATGTCATTGAGCCCACAATATATTTTTATTATTTTTGCTTTAAATAGTCAATTATTTTTGAAAGAAAAAATTTTTAAAAGAAAAAAAGTGTTTTATATTTACCGACATGTATTAGTCGGGGTTCTCTAGGGAAACAGAAACAACAGGAGATATCTGTAAATATTCTGAGATTTTATAGAATTGTTTCATGCAACCATGGGGATGCACAAGTCCAAATTCCATAGGGCAGGTGGCAAGCCAGGAACTTCAACGAAGATCTTCAATGAGTTCCCCAGGAGAAACTGGCTGTCTGAAGTAGAAATGGGAATTCTCTCTCTGACTGCTAAAATCACTTCTCTGTTTAAGACCTTTAACTAATTGAATGCTGAAAGCAATCTTCTCAGTTGATTGCAGGTGTAATCAACCATAGATGCAATCAACTCACTGATGATTTAAATCCACGAAATGTCTTCACAGCAATAATCAGGCCAAGGCTTGCTTGACCAAACAACTGGACACCATTACCTGGCCAAGTTGACACACGAGTCTAACCATCTCACCACATATTTACCATTCTTCACCCTCTTCATTTCTTTGTGAGATCCAACTTTCCATCTAGTATCATTTTCCTTCAGCCTAAAGAATTTCCTTTAATATATTTTGTAGCACAATTTGGCTAGAAATGAATTCTCTCACCTTCGGTTTGGCTGAAAATGCTTTAGCTTAACATTCATTTCTGAAGGATCTTTTCACTATATATACATATATATTTTGGGTTTACAGTTATTTTCAGCACTTTGAAACGTTTCATTCTGTTGTTTCTGATGAGAAGTCATCAAGCATTCTTATCTTTGCTTCCCTGTTTCTTTTTTCTCTGGCCATTTTTAAGAGATTATTTCTTAACTATGTTTTCAGCATTTTCATTATAATGTAGTTTAGTGGAGTTTTATTGTTTCTCCTCCTACGCATTCTGAACTTCATTGATGTATGGATTGATATTTTTCATCAATTTTGGAAATTCTGCAGTCATTATTTTTTTCATATATTTTTACTGTCTCCCTTTTCTTTCCTCTCCTCTTGCAATTTCAATTACCCATATGGTAGAACACTTGATGCTGCAGCATAGATCACTGAAGCCCTTTTACTCCAGCATTACTTCTCTCCACTTCAATATGGATAATTTCTAATATCCATCTTCCAGTTCAGTGATCTTTTCTTCAGCAGTATCTAATCTTCTTTAAGCTCTATCCATTGATATAGGCATCATAGATATGAATTTTTCAGTTTTAATATGTCCTTTTTTTTTTTTTTAGTTTTACAGAAATTTATTAAAATGAGGCTATTTAATCTTGTATCATGACTCATTACATATAATTGAAGCAGACTCCAGATGGGTTTAGAGCAATTAAAATTCAAACTGTTTAATCCTGTGAGTATCCATTCAGCTGTCTTTCAAACGGTTAAGAGCTGCATTGTTGGCTGTCATGAAAATCCTTGAAGCCTTCAGGTAAATGAAGTCTACCTGTGTACTCAAAGGTGAATTCTTAATCCTTGTGCTTTCTAAGCTGTCCCGTGCATTGCAACCAAGCATGTCTCTAGACCCAGGCATGCCATAAATGGATAAACATGGATTTAAATGTGTATCATGGACCAAATACAAAGCTTGCCTAGACAGGTCAGACTCAGGTCCACCTAACTTCAGGCTAAATTAGTGCCTACAAAATGAGAAAAGTCAAATTAGTACTACTTCGTTTATGCTATTAACAGCAAACCAGTTTTACTAACCCAGATACATCAGACAAATAATCTAACTTCACAATTCAATCTGCTGAACTATGCGACCATCATAGTATAATACATCCTTTTTTAAAGTCAATTTTATTGGTACACATTCATGAAGCACACAATCCATCCAAAGTGTACAATCAATGGTATTTAGTATAATTAGAGTTGTGCATTCATCACTTCAATCAATATTAGAGTGCTTTCATTACTCTAATACTAGTAATAAACAAATAAAGAACAAAAAATCATTTTTATAGTTTGTTCCTCTCATTATGCTTATGTTTTCTTTAAGTCCTTGAACCTATAAGATTTATAAGAGTCCATGCCTCCTAACTTGAACATTTCTGTCATTTTGGGGTCTGCTTCTTTTGGCAGATGTTCAACCAATACTAGGTCACATTTTCCAGGCTTTGCACAAATCTACCAATTTTTACTTGTTGTTTTGTTTTGTTTTGTTTTTTGGCAGGGGGGGGGAAGATACGGGGGCCAGGGATTGAACTTAGGACCTCATATGTGGGAAGCCGGCACTTAACCACTGAGCCACATTGGTTCCCAAGTTGTTGTTGTTTTTTTTTGTTTCTTTGTTTGTTGTTTGTATTTTTGTTTTTAGGAGGCATCAGGAACCTCCAGGGCTTTTCTGTCAGTTCTTCCTATATCAGTCTCAGCTGTCCCACTCTCTTCCTAAAGGTAGCTGTAAGCTATTAGGCAAAATGGCTCATCTATCCCTGGGACTTCAGCTGTCTGAGCCATCTCCTTTCTGTCACATGGCAGGATCAAAAATAACAGAGCTCTCTCTTCCTGTGTGTCTGTCTTTGTGAGTGTCAGTTTATATCAGACCCAGCAAGGGGGTGGTGACTCAGCCTGAGCCACACCTTACTGATGTGGTCGATCAAAAAGCCCTCAAATCAATCTTAACAGGTAATCTAATCAAAGATCCCACAGCTGAATTTAATGCAATCAAAGGGTGTCATATCCAGAGGAACAGATTAGTTTACAAACATAATCTTTCTCTTTTTAGGTTTCATAAATAATCTCAAACTGCCACACTATATAACCAAGTTTCTCCTTCTATAAATCCAGAGGGCTTATCGCCAACGCATGAGTAAGCTTGTGTAGCAGTTTGATATTGTTTATGAATTCCAAAAATAGATACTGGATTATGTTTGTAAACTGGTCTGTTCCTCTGGGCGTATTAGACTGTATTAACTTCAGAGATTTCACTTTTACTTGATTAAATTATGATTAGGGCTTTGATTGGGCCACATCAGCAGGCTGTTGAATCCCCACCCCCTTGGTGGGTGGGGACTCACAGAGAAAAATGCACAGAGAAAGAGAACAGAGTTTGCAATTTTGATGCTGGAGCCCCGGGAAGTAAACATACAGAAGAAGAACCTAGAGGAATAGAGATGGCTCCATAAGACACGGCAGAAGCCCTGGGAAGAAAGAGAGACTGGTAGTCTACAGCTGACCTTGTGGAGAGACCAGAGCAGCTGAGCCCAGAGAAGAATGAGCCCCAGGAGAGAGATGAGACTTATCCCAGCCTACAGCTGATATTGGAAGAAGCTGGGACCATGGAGCCTTAAGAGGAAGAGGAAGGCTGAACCCTTATAGATGTCGGCAGCCATCTTGCTCCAACATGTGGCAACAGACTCTGGTGAGGGAAGTAACTTCGCTTTATGGCCTTGTGACTGTAAGCTTCTACTCCAAATAAATACCCTTTGTAAAAGCCAACAGATTTCTGGTATTTTGCATCTGCACCCCTTTGACTGACTAATACAGCCTGCCACCTGGCTTGCTGGTGTAGCTGGCCACAATAAAGTATGAATGTTAAGGGACTTACTTTTCAGACCTACAACTATTTCTATAACATGCAGCTAACAATAAGTCCTCTCTCACATGGCAGGGTCAAAAATGGTGACTTCTTTTCTCTGTGTCTCTCTGTTTCCATTTATATAAAGTTCCAATAAGAGGACAGAGACTCAACCTGAGTCACACCTCACTGAAGTAGTCCAGTCAAAAGGGCCCCACACCCACAGGAATGGATTAGTTCAAGAACATAGTTCAAGAACACACTCTTTTTCTTTTTGGGATTCATAAAAGAACCTCAAACTCTTACAGCACCTAATAGTAGAGTCCAAAATATATGAAGCTAATACTGACAGATCTGAAGGGAGATATAGACGGTTCTACAATAATGGTAAGAATCTTCAATACACCACCATCAATAATGGATAGAACATCAAAATAGAATAAAGAAGGAATGCAAGGGAGTTCAACATGATCAAATCAAATAATATAATACACGATATTAACAGAACAAAGGGGAAAAAGTATGCAATCACGCAACTGGCACAAAAAAGGCATCTGACAAAACTCAGCACCCCTTCTTGATAAAAACCCTTAGAAGACTAGAAATGGAAGAAAACTCCCTCATCATGAAAAAAGATATACATGCAAAACCCACAGTTAACATCATACTCAATGGCTAAAGACTAAAAGCTTTCCCTCTAAAGCGAAGAACAGGACAAGGATGCCTGTACAATATTGTCACCACTGTTATTCAACATTGTACTAGAAATGCTAGCCAAAGCAACTAGGCAAGAAAAAGAAATACATGATGCTATATACAGAAAATCTTTGGGGGAAAAAATCCACAACATAGCTGAGAGCTAATAAATGAATTTATCAAAGTGACTGGGTACAAGACCAACACACAAAAATCAGTGATGTTTCAATACATTAATAATGAACAATATGCAAAGGAAATTCCATTTACAATAGCAACTAAAAGAATAAAATATCCAGGAATAAATCTAACCAAAGACGAAAAGGATCTAATGGAAAACTACAATACATTGCTGAAAGAAATTCAAGAAGACCTAAATAAACGGAAATATATTTAGCATTCACAGATTGAAAGATTATACATTGTTAAGATGCTAATCTTATCCAAAGGAATGTACAGATTTAATGGAATCCCAATCAAATTCCAACTTTTTTTTTTTTTGGGGGGGGGGGACAGAAATGGCAAAGCCAATGATCAAATTCATATGGAAGGATAAGGGTTCCCAAGTAGTCAAAAACACTTGAAAAAGAACAAAGTAGGAGGTTTTACACTTCCCAATTTTAAAACATGTTTTCAATTTAAAACTTATTACAATGATCAAAACAGTGTGGTATGGGCACAAGGACAGCTATATTGAGCAACTGAATAGATTTTAGAGATCAAAAATAAGCCCTCACCCCTTTGGCCAACTGATTTTTGACAAAGGTATCAAGTCCACTCAATTGAAAAAGAACAGTATCGGGGGCGGATGTGGCTCAAATGGTTGGGCGTCCGTCTGCCATATGGAGGGACCTGGGTTCGCTCCCCGGGACCTCCCGGTAAAATAAAAATATATATATAGAAGGCGCATGGGCTGCCAGGCTGTGTGTGCCGGTGAGCCGCAAGGCCCCGGGAGCCGCCAGGCTGTGTGTGCCGGTGAGCCGCGGAGCCGCCATGCAGCAAGATGATGACGTAAAAGGAGAGAGACAAGACGCGATGCTCCGAAAGCTCCGAAAACCACGAGCCGAGGTGGCGCAGATGGCAGAACATCTCTCTCCTACATTGGAGGTTTCCAGGATCGAATCCTGGTGAAGACTGGAGGAGGAGGATGAGAAGAGATGAAACAGACACAGAGAATTGCCCAGCGAATGGACACAAAAAAACAGCAAAAATGGGGAAGGGGGGTTTTAAAATGGACCAAGTATATATAAATAAATCTTTAAAAAAAAAAAGAACAGTATCTCCAACAAAAGTTGCTGGAAAAACTAGATTGCCTACTGCAAAAAAAATGAAAATGGATCCTTATCTCATATCATATGCAAAAATTAACACAAAATTGATGGTGGCACAACATTGTGAACACAATTAACAGCACTGAAATATATATCTTAATATGATTAAAGGGGGAATATCAGATTGTATATATAGCAACAGAATAATTTTTTTTTAACCCAACGAAGAACACTACACAGTGAACTCTAAGTTAGACCATGACTTTAGTTAATAGTACAATTATAAAAATGTGCTACCATCAATTGTAACAAGTGTTCCACACCAATGCAAGGTGTTGGTAGGTAAGGTGGTATATGGGAATCCTGTATTTTATGCATGATTGTTCTGTAAACCCACAACTTCTCCAATAAAGAAAAAAAAAAAAAAACACAAAATATATCAAAGACTTAAATACAAGAACTAAAATTATAAAATTCGTAGAAGAAAACAATGCGGAACATTTTTAGGACCTTATATTAAGCAATGGTTTCTTAGACTTTACACCAAAAGCATGAATAATTTTAAAAATTTTAATTTTAATTAAAATTAAAAACTTCTGCAAAAGACATTATCAAGAAAGTGAAAATACAACCTATTGAATGATATTTGAAAACCATATATCTGATAAGTTTAATACCTAGAGCATATAAAGAACTACTACAGGGGAGCAGTTATAGCTCAGTGGTTGAGCACCTGCTTCCCATATATGAGGTCCTCCATTCAATCCCTGCTACCATCTAAGAGAAAAAAAAAAAAAAACTGCTACAATTCAACAAAAAAAGGCAAAAAAAAAAAAAATTAATGGGTTAAGAACTTAAATAGACATTTCTCAAAAAAATATATGGCAAGTAGTCAATAAGCACATGAAAAGATGTTCAACATCATTAACCATTAGTGAAATGCAAATCAAAACCACAAAAATGGAAAATAACAAGTTTCAAGAGGATGTAGAGAAATAGGAAGCCTCTTTCATTGTTGGTGGGAATGTAAAATGATGTAGCCACGATGGAAAACAGTTTGGAATTTCCTCAGCAAATGAAGTATAAAATTACATGACTCAGGAATCCTGCTTCTAGTTATATGGCCAAAAGAATTAAAAATAGAGATCCAAACAGATATTTCATACTGATATTCATAGCAGCATTATTTACAACTGCCAAAAGGTAGACACAACCCAAACATCTAGGAACAGATTATGGATAAACAAAATGTGTTATGTACATACAATGGAATATTATTCAGCCATAAAAAGAAATGAAGTTCTGATACATGCCACTACATAGATAAACCTCAAAGGCATCTTGTTGAGAATTAAGTCAGACACAAAAGGACAAATATTGTATATCACTGATATGAAGTAATTAAAATATGCAAATTCAAAGAAATTAGAATACAGGTTACCAGGGGTAGGTTTATGGGGGGTTAGGGAATGGGAAGTTCCTGTTTAATTGGTACGGAGTTTGTTTGGGGTGATGGAAAAATTTGGGTAATGAATGGTGGTGATGATAGCACAACATTGTGAATGTAATCAACAACACTGAATTGTAGGTTTATATATGATACCAGAAAAAAATAAAATTTTAAAAATAGAGAACTGTACAACTCAAAGAGTAAACTCTAATGTAAACTATGTTCTACAGTTAATTATATAATATTGTTTCATAACTTGTAACAAAGGTACTACACTTATGCAAAATGTTCATAGGGAAAACTGTGGGGTGGGAGATATACGGTAATGTACTTTGTGCATGATTTTTCTATTTAAAAAATTTACTATTGCTACAACTGCTCTAATAATTTTTTAAATTAAAAAATAAGGAATGGAGAGCAGATGTGGTTCAAGCAGTTGAGCACTGCTTCCCACATATGAGGTTCCGAGTTCAATCCTCGGCCCCAGGACCTCAAAAAAAAAAAAAAAAAAAGAATGAATTCTAATACATGCTACATGCAGTATGGATGAACTTTGATGTTGGATGTTGAATGAAATGAGCCAGACAAATGTACGATTTCACTTACATGAAATACTTAAAATAAGCAAGTTCACAGACACAAAAAATAGACTACAGGTTACCAGGGGCATTAGAGTTTAATGTATACAGAATTTCTGTTTGGGGTTATAAAAAAGTTTTAGAATAGATGATGGTAATGGTAGCACAAAATTGTGACTGCAATCACCACCACTGAATTGGATACATAAAAATGGTTACAATAGGAAATTTTGCATTATATGTTATCACAATAAAATTGAAAAAAAAAAAACATTTGATCACTGTTAATTGGGATTCACACACGGGAATAGTGTCTGTGGTGTTAGCAGTATATTAAAAATAGTAAGCATATCTGAGGACTTAAAAACTTAGCTTTTGACCTATAAACTGCAACCATTTTTTCAATTTTGGTTTCTACAGAATCAACAGAAAACATCCATGGGAGCAAAAGAACAGGAATAAGTCAGAGTACCAATCAGAGTCAAGAAGCAGCCTTTGTGTAGTAAGGGGTTCTTAATCGTTTGAGGATTCCAGGATAGAGAACTCCGATAGGAAATAATTATATCTTTATTTTCACTACCTATCGAAATTCAGAATTTCCTTCAAATATAAAGGGAGGTACCAATCAGAACATTATTAGCAGAACTTTGACCTCATCACCAATTAAAAAAACACAGGTATTTCCACATAAAATTACAAATGCTAAAGAAATCTTAAAACATCATTTACATTCATCACTTTAACATCAACGTAGTTATTATACCTGTCACTCAATTTTGCTACTTAATGCATTTATAAAGCAGCATATTTTTGTCACAAAATTTTTTGTAAGTAATTTAATAACTTGCAAGTATTTTAGTTTCCTTTTACCCACAAGGGGGTTTCCTTTATGCATTAAGCATTACTCCAAATCCACATTACAGAAAGGATTACAAATTCCTGATGAAGGTTAAGAACTTGACCTTTAATTTTGGAAACCAAGGTTCAGGTCCTCCTTTTAGCGCTCACAAGCTCTGTGTCCTTGAACAAATCATTTTCCCTATGCTTTAGTTTCCTCAACTATATAATGAAGAAAATAATTACCTATATTATAAGGCTGAATGTAAAGATGAAACAGGACATAAAAACAAAATGTGTAGGGTATTATAGTCATTCTAATCTTTCCTTCTATCCTTCCCTCATTTAGCAAGCATTCAAACTCCACTCTATCTTACTTCTAATTGGAAGCTGGGAGTATTTTTTTGCCTTCCTCAATTCTCAATGTATTGAATACACTCCCTTTCCTACAGTGAGGTGTGAAAAGAATATAGCAGGAAAAAATGGAAATTATTAACAGAATCTCACAAAACTCTACATTTGTTAGACAACATACAGGAATTATTTATCCCAGACACAAGTAGGTCAAAGGAAAGATCATATATGTTGAAGATCAAAAAATTTTCCCCAGAATTTTTATGAATAAATGCTTCATTTAAGTTACTATCATACTTTCAAAGTCAGACTTATTTTGGTGTGAGACTACTACTACACTGTCAGATTCAATTGTTGCCAGGGTCAGTTAACTCTTGCTAATTAAAGCTATACGGCAAATAAGTTCTTTAAGATTTTATTTTACTCCAGGGTTATTATTTAGAATTATACTTATCAGCCAAAATATGCATTTCTAGCTAAAGGAAGACAGTACCTATCTATGACACTCTATAAAACTCAAGTAACTGAGAAAAATCAAAAATTTTCCTACTTCTATTTTCATAGACTACAGAATTACTTCTATTTTTGGTTGACTCTAAGTTAGAAATAGCCTTAAAGACTCAAAAATTGCTTAAAACACTGAAAGGTTTCAGAGCTCCATTATCTGTGTTCATTCAGTCAATAAACATTTACTGAGTGCCTACTGTGCCAGGTACTGTACTATACACTAGAGCTACAGGTTTCCTTCCCTTAAGGCATTTGAAAAGAAGGAGCTAAGTTAGGAAAAATAAAAGGGAAATTTTTTCCTGGAAGTGGTAATTGCAATATCATAGTCTTCCCGAACAAATAGAAATTAATCGAGTGTGGAGCGTAGGAGAGGTTAACATTCCAAGCGAAGGCAATGCACAATGAAGACAATAACAAGGACACTCAAGCAGTAACAGCAGAGGGTAACTGCCTGTGTTGGAGAGGGAGGAAGGAGAACTAGTCAGCAACAGCAAGGAGTAACCCCTCGGGTGATTCCAGGAAGCTCAGAGTTGCAGGAGCAGCGAGCCCTGGGAAGAGTGGAAAGTTAGGCTAGGGCAAAATTTCTTTGATTTGGCACTACTGACACTTGGGGCCAGTTAATTCCAAGGGTGAGGGGGTGGGAGGGAGGCTGTCCTGTGAATTGTAGGAAGTTTAGCAGCATCCCAGGCTAGATACCAATAGCATTCCTTCTCCCCAGTTGTGACAATAAAAAATGTCTCAATGGAGAGCGGGTGCAGCTCAGTAGTTGAGCACCTGCTTCCCATGTACAAGGTCCCGGGTTCAATCCCTGGTACCTCCTTAAAAAAAAAAAAAAAAAGTCTCAAGACATTGCCAAATGTCCATCTGGGGGCAAAATCACCCTGGGTTGAAAATGCATCAAAACAACACTTCTAAGGGGTGTGGGGTCTTTCTTTTTGGAATAATGAAATTGTTCTAAAATTTTTGAGAAGATGAATGTACAACATTTTGACTATACTAAAAGCCACTGATTTTACAGTTTAGATCATACGGTATATGAATATACCTCAATAAAACTGCTTAATAAGTAAAAAATAAAATAAAATTTAAAAATTAAATTAAACTTCTTATACCATTCTAGAAAGCTTACATTGTGATTTTGGAGGACAATAAGTAACCATCAATGGTCTTTATCCAGAATGGTGGCAGATTTAGATTTGCCTTGTTAAAAATAATTATACCTCATATTTATTGATTACTTACTGTGTGCCAGGCACTAATGATCCTCACATGTGTTATCTAACACAAGATCCTCACATGTGTTATCTAACCCTCACAACCACCCTATCTATGGCAATAATAACAGCAAACACTTTTATAGACAGCACTTATATGGCAGGCATTTAATCCTCACAGCAACCCATAAGGTGGATACTATTATCATCCCCATTGTCAAATAAGGATTCTGAATCCACGTTGGAGAAACTGAGGGAGTTAAGGAACTAGCCCAAAGCTCCAATAGGAGGGTAAATATGGTCATCGTTCTGTGGGATTCCATGGCCCATCATGCCCTTAAGCACTGTGCTCTTCCTGAGCAAAGGCCAAGGACCAGGAGTAGGGAGAGTAGTGGTAGTAGGGGCAAAGAGGAAGGGATAGATTCAAGAAACACTTAGGAAGTAAAATCAGGAGGACTGGACTGTATGTGAAGAAAAAAGAGTGGAAGGAATTGAGGTGACTCACTTCTATATGAGTGATTCAAAAGACAGGCATGCCACCAGTTGAGATATAGAGAACCTAGAAGGAAATACAACCCTAAAAAATTCTTACTTCAGATCCCAAATACCAATGAGAATCAATGTTTCAAAAGTCTTTGCTGCAGGAAGTGGATGCGGCTCAAGTGACTAGGCTCTCATCCACCATATGGAAGGTCCCGGGTTCGTTTCCCAGGGCCTCCTGAAGGTGAGCCGGCCCATGCAGAGAGCTGGCCCACATGGAGAGCTTGCGCAACAAAAAGAGACAAAGAGGAGAGACAATGAGAGACACAACAAACCAGGGAGCTGAGGTGGCTTAAGCGATTGAATGCCTCTCCCCCACATCGGAGGTCCCAGGATCAGTTCCCAGTGCCTCCTAAAGAGAAGACGAGAAGAAAAGACAAGCAGACACAGAAAGCACATAGCAAATGGACACAGAGAACAGACAGTGGGCCCAAAACAAAGGGGGGGAGGGGAATAAATAAATAAAACAAATCTTTTTTAAAAAAAGTCTTTGCTGCTTTCTATAACTCCAATAAAAATCTATTTTATTTTTTATTTCCAAAAATGGGGAGGGGGATAGAATGACAACACAACCACCTCTGCTGTAAGTGAAATGCTTGAAATTATCATGGGAAATGGGAAGATAAAAACAAAATAAAATAAAAGCAAAAGACATTCCTGAGACTGGACAGAATTTAACAATATGAGGCAAAGGAAAGGGAGATGACAACAGTGTACCAATCTCCTTAATTCATCTGCACTTTCTAGTAACCTTCCAATCCCAGAGCATTACTAAAACAATTCTCAGAATCTACATGACTGGTTCTTATACTTCCTTGTGTCAGAGATTCTCTATTGTTACCAAATAAAGACTACAAACCATCTCCCCACCCCAGCCCCAATACATAAACACCGATTTTATACACCCAGTTACAGGAGTGGGGCGTTTTAAACCCAGTGGAAATGGTCCATGAACCTAGGTTCAGAACTTCTGCTTTAAATTCTAAGCCCACTTACAGAGAAACGCCTCTAGTACAAAATTCAGGAGTTTGGCAACACAGCTTAGCTGATCTTAAAACTGATTATCTCCTTCCATAGCTCCACCAAAAATCTGATGTTTGCCTAGACCTCCCCATTTGTGTTAGTGAATCCACCATTCCCTTCCCGGGGGCCCGCAGGACAAAAACCCGGGCGACATCTTCGACTCCTCCCCTCCCTCTACATCTTTCAATTTTGTTGTAATCAAACAGAAATGCTTCTCACGTTAATCTCCAGACTGCTCAGGTCCCTCAGTTTCCCACCCAAAATACTGCAGTTGCTTCTTAGTCAATGGTATGTAGGTGCAAGCAATGTACTTATGAATAAATGACTTCTAGATACTAAAGTCACAAAAACAAAACACATTTTCTATTCTGAAGAAACTCAAAGCTATTTGAAGGGGAACACAAAATAGGAAATTAAAATGTAACTTGATTAAGGTGCCTAAGGGTCCTCATCACTCAAGACAGAGAACCAACGAGGAGATTCTTAAACGCCAAGACCCATTTCCCAGAAAACTCCAGTTCACCTCATAATTCCCATGGTTAAAATCGTACAATTAGCATTAGCTGTCTTGATTTGACCTTCAGTTGTTCTATGTGTTTATGAACTGTCTCCAAAAATAGATCCTAAATTCCCTGTGGGGAGAACCCGTAACGGATTTATCTTTTTATCTCCCCACAGTGCCACATTGTACCTTACGCACAGTAGAAATGCAATCAATGCTCGCCAAGGGGCAGAAATGAAGGGGCGGGGCAAAAAAGAAAGACATTTACCCAAGCTAACAAGGGTGGCTAGACAAGACACACTTATGTAATAACACAAGTCAAGAGGGTAGAGACCCAACCTCAATTTCAAAAAAAAACAACCAAATTTCTTTCCAAAGGCACAGGGGTCTCCCATACGCAGGTTGAGCTCTGCACAGGGGATGCGGCCGTGGGGAGAGAAAGGGAAGGCTCCCCCAGCTAAAAACAAAAAAGCTACTTCCAACCTTCATTGGGGTGCGAATGTCTCCGCCACCAGCCAGCCCCGTGGTAGGGGGCCAGAGTGACAAGATGCCGATTCTCTCTCCCGGTAAACTAGCGCGTCGCGGTAGACAGCCTCAGGGCATGCATAAGCAGGAGCGGCTGGGGACTACCGGGCGCTTTCTCTATCCTCTTACCTGCTTGGCCAAGAACCTGCCTAACTCGCTGCGGCTCTTCTCGTTCTTGGCAGCGATTAACCGCAGAGGCGCAGCCGCCACCTCCAACAAGAGGTGCTCCATGGCCCAGGCCCTTGCCCTTCTGTCCGAACGCTCCCAGCGCTCACGGTTCAATCTCGGCGCCCCCGAGCCGCCGAGGTTCCGCTCTGGAAATGCCACTGATTAAACCCCCGCGGAAAGGAGCCGCCGCCGCTCAGCGGACACCAGTCGAGCGGCCGCACACGTGGGGAAGAACAGGGTACTCTGCGTCATCAAGCCGAGACAGGGACCGCGGGTCGACCACGGGCCCCGCCCGCACGGCGACGGAAACGCCTACGTGCCTTTCGCGCCAGTTCCGGGAGAGGAATGGAAGCCGAAAGGACGTCACGGGTCTGATCCAGTGATTGCAGGCCGGGAGCTTCCCGGGACCACTGGCTAACACGTGGCGGTGGAACCAGAGTGACGTTCTGCTAGACGATAGACGAAGTTTAAAAAACATATTGGAATATTCTGAAGCCATTAAAGAGTGGGGTAG
>JAQZBX010074865.1:0-14689 GCA_029593785.1 Cabassous unicinctus
AATCTTTTTCATGTATCTGTACCCCAACTCCAACTACTCGACAGACCAAGACAAAGAAGCATTTGTATTTTATACTGTGGTAATCCCCATGTTAAATCCTCTCATCTATAGTCTGAGCACCATGGAAGTCAAACTCCAAAGGCAAAAATTTTAAAACAACCTCTTTTTATTCCTGTACTTAGAATCATCAAAATATGGAATTTTAGCACTCAAACTTAGACAGGACCATACCCTTTTCTATTCACGCTGCCTCCAACCTTCTTTCTTTCACGTGTTTTTTCTCTGGTAGTGGAAGCCTACCAAATGTCCTAGGTATGTTGGGGAATATAGTTGCTCTGTATAAATCCTCTTATTCCTTAGAACCTAAATGCCAGAAAATAACCAAAAAATCATATTTCAACACTGTTCATAAGGGTATAAAGCCCAGTATAATATTAGCTGGTAGAGAGAAAACAAAGAAGCCAGAGGACATTCCCCAATCTCTTCCCAGTCTGATGGCTCCTTGATTACATGGTGGTGAAACAGTCAGAGGAGAGGGATGAATATCTCCAGGGGACTAATACAGAGCTTAGAGACTGTTTCTTGTCCCTAGTAAACCAGAGGCAAATATCAAATTTTAATTTTGATGGTCATGCTCATGTCAAGTGTTTCTAGACTGCTTAGGGAATAATGGGAATAATGGGAACAAACCACTGAATAAATCCAGAGGATCACAGAGGAAGAAAATCAAGGGTCATGTAAAGGGAGTTTCGGGAGTTTAGAAAAGAGGTATTCTTCATAATTCATGGAGATAAAAAGTGTCTAGTTGTCTGATCTTTCCATGTTAAACAGTATAAGCATGAATACTTGAAGAGCTAGGGCAAGATCAACGTACTTTTCCTAAATGCCTTGACAAATACCCATGCATATCTATTTTATTGCTACCACAATGTCATTGGGACATGTTTAAGGTTTTTATTTTATGGATTGGTATTTTCATGGCTGGGCTATCACCCCAAAGAACTTAGAAATTTTTTCAGAGACTGACAACTGAGATGGAAACATAAATTGTTTCCAACCATTGGTAGTGGATAAAATATACTAGTCATGATACTAGTATAATCTTTTGTCATAGAAAAAAATTATCCAAATAGAAAGTTGTCACTTAAAATTAGTTAAGGGATAATCTTGCTTTTTGTCACTGCTTATGGTTTTTTATGAGAAATGGAGCCCAAATCTATAATTTTATCCTCCTCTATTTAGCATTTTACATCATATAATTTTCCCGCCCTCCTTTATTGCTTCCCCATTGGTTGTTGTTCATTCTTTTTTGGGAAAGCTTCTCATCTTTCAAAACACAGCACCAATGTTATCTCCTCTATAATTGTCCAATATGGGAAGCCCAAAGGAGTACCAAGGAAATCACACTACCTGATTCTATAGGTAAGGCAAACCTAAGGAATTTCTTAGAGGAGAAGGGCGGGTAAAGAGAAGCTGCCTGAGAGACTGACAAAATTTAATATTTAAAAGACAAACACTTTAGAGTAGCTATTGTAACTATGTTCAGAGAACAAAAGGAAACTATAATGAAAGAAATAAAGGAAACAATGTTTACAAGTTCCCATCAAACCTAGAATATTGTTAAAGCCATATAAATAATAAAATAACAAGAACAAAACAGAAATTCTGGAGTCAAAAAGTACAATTACTGAAGTAAAAAAAATTCACTGAAAGGCTCAGAATAGATTTGAATTGGTAGGATAAAGAATTATTGATGTTAGAGAGTATACAAACTTATAAACAATGAGAAAAACAAATGAAGAAAAATGAATATATCCTCAGCAAAATATTAGACACGATTAAGCACACCAACACATGCAGAAATAAGAAATAATGAGGAGGTAAGCAGATGTGGCTTAAGCGGTTGAGCGCCTGATTCCCACATAGGAGGTCCTGGGTTCGGTCCACAGGTGCCTTCTGAAAACAAAAAAAAACAGACAACAAGTAAACAGATGAAAAAACCAACTCAGGGGAGCTGATGTGGCTCAGTGATTGATCATTGGACTCCCACATACGAAGTCCTGGTTCAATCCCTGGCCCTAGTATCTAACAAAAAAAAATAATAATAATAATAGAGAGGGAAAATCTCCTGTTTTTCTCCAAAATAGTTATAGACTTAGCCTCTAAATTTAGGTTTATGATACACTTCAAATTACTATTGAAGTATTAAAGTATGGTGTAATATAGGTATTAATGTTGACATTTTTCTGTAGATACACAATTGTTCTTGCAGCACTAATGATGAAAATACATCTGTGCCTCTGTTCAACTGACAATTGATTATATATAAATAGGTCTGTTTCTGAACTCTCTATTCTGAGCCATTAATTAATTCATCTTTCCTTAGGCCTATTCATGGTTTTGATTCTATATCTTCATAACAATTCTTGAAATTAGGTAGTGTATGTCCTCCAAATTTGTTCTTCTTTTTCAAAATGATTATGGCTACTTTAGTTCTTTTCTATATATATTTACACACTTTAGAATCAGGTTGTCAATTAAAAAAAAAACATGTCTGCTGAAATTTTGATTTGGATGGTATGAAGCTATAGATCAGTTTAGGAAGAAGTAAAATCTTAATAATATTGAATATTTTAATCCTCAATTGTGGTATACTTTTCCATTATTTATATATTATTTAATTTGCTTCTATAAGTTTTTTTGGTTTTCAGTACATTTCTCTTGCAAATTTTATTATATTTATTTCTAAGTAGTTTATGCTTTCAATGTTATTTTAAATGGTATTCAAAATTTTTGCTATTAGTTGATATTTGCTTTTTTATAGTTGTATGAGGTTTATATATTGACTTTGTAATTATCTGACTGTACTAAGTACAACCTTAATATGTATTTTGTAGATTTTTATCGGATACTCTCTGTAAACTATCATGGCAACTGTGAATAACAATATTTTATTTCTTCCTTTCTAAGATGTATGCCTTTGTTTTCCTTGTTTTATAACACAAACTAGGATATCTGGTTCAATACTGACCTTGCAATTACTTTTAAAAGAAGCCAGTTAAATAACCCAGAAAATAGGTAAAGAAGTCACAAGGCTTGTAGGCTATAGCCAACTATGTGACCATTGTGCCATTTCTGTATCCAAAGCCAGAAGGTGTCCTTCTAGCAACGCACTTCAGCCATTGCAAATGAAGCAATTTGATATTAACTAAGGAATGCAATGTCTTTATTCATAATCTCACAAGATCCCTCTGAAGGCTTGCTAACAAAAATAAAATGAGAATGTATAAAATTATTATTTGAGTTAGGATCATATACATATACAGACTCTGGACATTCTAATGTCATTCATTGCTATATAAATAAAGTACATCACTTTCTTACATGTGGACTTCAAATCATTCAATCAAAATGAAAAATGTGGATTCACTACCCCTCCAGATGTGAAATACCTAATGCACTATTTTTTGCCTACTCATTCAGTTACTATTAATCCTGTCTTTCTTGTTGGAAAAGTAAGTGTATAAATTGGTATTTTTTCATATTTATATATTAAAGTACATCAGAAAATTATTAAATTAATAAATAAATACTCAGGATAAGTTTTCTTCAAACCTGATGTTCTCATCCTGTTTAATGGAGAATCAAATCTTCAAGTATTTACTTATTATGCAAAACATGGAACCTGCACATTAAGAGGGCAAACAATAAAGACCACCAAATCTAAAATCCTGCAAGGAATTTCCATCCTGCAGAAATATTTCAAGCAGTAAAATTTTTTTTTCTTCATTTTCATTACTGTATTTGTGTAAGTGTTCACTACATCCACCTCTGGAGCCTTCAAGGGAGGTAGGCAGAAAAATACTTTAGGCGGAGAGGGAAGTTTGCTCATACTGGCACAGCTGAAGTCTCTTCAGATGTATAGGCATGTCCACCCTTTATTTACAGGGTTATTTATATGCTACAGTTTATCATGCAAGTGTTAAACAGAAGTGACACGGAATGCAACTCCCTGGAATCATTTCTGCTGTGCCCAGGGACTATGTGTGTTGGGCCAAGGACTTTATGAATTGGATACAAGGCATGCTGAGTCAGGGGACAAAGGGCTTTGTGAGCTAGTAGCTGATCCAGCAGTTGGGCCACTGCCTGAGTCTTTAACCCTCACACACTGGGTGTTGCCCGAGTCTTTAACCTGCACACAGTAAGATACCAGGAAAAAAACATAGAAACATTGAGATAGAGCAATCTATCAACCTCAATTTGAAAAATCTACTGTGGTTACACTCAAATCTCCAATTTCATGGGTTGGTAATGATGCACTTTTTTTTTTTCAGGTACTGGAGCTGGGGATTGAACCCTGGCCCTTGTATATGGGAAGCTAGTGCTCAACCACTGAGCCACATGGGCTCCCTTGAGTTGGTTTTTCCATTTGTTTGCTTGTTTTTGTTTTTGTTGTTGTTGTTGTTTTTAAGATGCACTCAGGGTCAAAACCCGATACCTCCCCTGTGGAAAGCAGGCACTCAACCATTTGAGCCACATCCACTCCCAAAAATACATTATAATATTGACATAAAACTGCATTTCTGACTGATTTCTCACAACTTAATGCATCATTTGGAGGGCTGCAAAAATGAGGGATGTCCCTCCTGAATTGGTCAGACTACACTTTGATTCATCAATTTCATTGAACAAGAATTGACTTAGAACTATCATTGCCCTAGAAGACACCACAAGTAAAAGTGTCTCTTGGTCCTTTATACTCTAACAAATGCAGAGCCAACTATTATTCAATTATTCTTTATTCTCCTTCTAGCTTTTCTCCTAATTCATCAATTTTATGAATGAACCTGGCACTAGGAGCTGGATTTGATTAAAAGCATGTTGGTAAAATTAACTCTATAGGGCAGTCTAATTCAGTGTAAATCCATGATGTCCATCCTAAAAAGGACTTTCAGATCTGAGCAGTACATATCCTTCCTTCCCCTGGTCATGCCACTCTCCTGCTGTCAACACTGACTATTTCAGACTCTTCCTTTCCTCAAATCTTTCTCCAACCCCACTGCCCTACATCTCTCACTCCTTAAATGACCTCCTCTCAGTGTTGACAAAGAAAAAACTGAAGCCTTCTGATGGGAATTCTCTCATCTTTTCTAGAATAAATATATAAAACCTACCTACACGTATTTTCCTCCTTCCATGCTATGGAAAGTGTTTCCTAATTTCTTTATCTATGTTAAAGGTCCATGCACTCATGTACTTTAAGCAGAATACACAAATATCAGGTAGGGATTTCAGCCTCAAAGGAGAATCTAGCCTCTCAAAACATCAAATTGAAGTTATGCCTTAGAAGATAAAGGAATATTTTAATTGTTTCTTCAGAATTATTCTTAAAATGCTTTAGGAAATATACCTAAGGGATACATTATAAATCCTCTCACTCAACTGGTAACATGAGTAAGTCAGATTTTACAGGTAGGTCAATTTCTATATTTCTACACTAAAAAATACATATTCTTCTTTTGCATGGAGATTAATATTCCACAAATGTGGAAAGAGAAATTTTATTTTCATCAATTGCACTTGACTTTTCTAGTCATATGCTAATAACTTGTTGCATTTCAAAAAATCAATTATTATAATCAAATTTTTCTGTTGATTATGTGACAATTAAATAAACAATGGCTTAGGGGACAATTCTTAAAGAGTAATTACTGCTGTGTCTTATTTTCAAAATGAATAAGAGTGCTGGAGCTGGAATCTAAGGTTGCATTTTAATTTTATCTGTGCTTCCCTAAACAAGCAATTTTATGCATGAGTTATTGATACAAAAATTTGGGACCAAAACATCTCCACACTCTTCCCAGATACTTGCACGGTTTATTTACTGTTGAAAAATTAACTCTCAGAAATCCCAATGCTGAATGGCTTCAAACATACTTCACTGCACTCTCACCTGCATTTGCTTTTACTTGGTGTTATATATTTTTCGAATACTTGACATCTATTTCCTCTAGTACATTTTGAGTTCCACAAGGGTAGGGAATTATCTCTTTACTATAACCACAGAACCTAGGTCAGAAGAAATCAAACCCTGCAGTGTAAATGAATAAATGAGTGACTCAACTTACAAAGATAGAGGACAAAATAGCCACATTTTAAGCGATAAATTTAGATAATGCAATGGTTTTTATGATGAAATTAAGCCAGGGAACAATGGTTTTCAAGTGAAAAGGCTATACTGAACACTAATCTACTAATTTGCGTCTGAAAAACAAGATATCAGAGCTGAGGGTTCCTCAGAGATCATACACTTCCTTTGTCCCTTTAAATGATGCAAAAGCCTTGCTGCTTTTCATATCGGATTTTCTTTTCCTTTAGATTTTTTTTTCACATGAAATTTGAAAAAATTAACAAATATGGATTCTCCAAGAAGACTTATATTTATGTGACTATATGGATGCATGCAAGTGGGTGTGTGTGTATGCATATGGCATATATGTGTTTGTATAGGAGTGTGTGTGTATGAGAGAGAGAGGGATAAAGAGTGAGAAAGAGAGGGAAAGACAGAGGAACAAATACTGATAACAAAGAGATATTAGGTGAAAATGTATTATGTAGATATTCTAATGTACGTGTTGAAAAAGATCAGTATTTATCTATTGCTGAAGAGATCAAGGAAACAATGATAAGGATGGGGTGAAATAAATGAAAAATAAAGATTGCATAAAAATCTCACATTTCCTGCTGTTTTCAGTTTTCAAACAGTGAGAAAATGTCCCTCCCAAATCACACTACAGTAGCTGAATTCATTCTGTTGGGCTCACAGATGACCCAGTGCTGGAGAGGATCCTGTTTAGAATGTTTCTGGCTATCTAATCACACTGGCAGGGAATCTGTGCATGACTGTGCTGATCAGGACCAGTTCTCACCTCCACACTCCCATGTATTTCTTCTTGTGCCACCTCTCCTTTATAGACCTTTGTTATTCCTCCAATATTACTCCAAATATGCTGTACAATTTCCTCTCAGACCAAAAGACCATCTCCTATGCTGGATGCTTCACACAGTGCCTTCTCTTCATTGCCCTGGCGATCACTGAGTTTTACATCCTTGCTTCAATTGCATTGGATTGCTATGTAGCCATTTACAGCCCTCTCCATAATAGCACCAGAATGTCCAGGAGCATCTGCATATCTTTAGTCACAGTCCCTTATACTTATGGCTTCCTGAATGAACTCTCTCAGATAATGCTGACTTTTCTTTTATCCTTCTTGGTTCCCTTGAAATCAATAATTTCTATTGTGCTGAACCTCCTCTTCTAATGTTGGCTTGCTCTGACCTCTGTCAAAGAGATGACAATGTTTGTAGTTGCTGGCTTTACTCTCACTAGCTCTCTCTTCATCATTCTCCTGTCCTACCTTTCATTTTTGCAGCCATCTTGAGGATGCGTTCTGCTGAAGGCAGGCACAAAGTTTTCTCTACTTGTGGTTCCCATCTGTCAACAGTAACCATATTTTATGGCACTCTCTTCTGCATGTGCTTAAGGCCCCCAACTGAGAAGGTCTGTAGAGGAGTCCAAAACCATTGCAGTCTTTAATGCTTTTTTAAGCCCAATGCTGAACCTGTTGATCTATAGCCTAAGGAACAAGGATGTGATCCATGCCCTGCAGCAAGTAGTCAAGGCAAATCTTTTCCACAAAATGGTAAATTAGATATCTGTTCATTTGTAATCACTGAGGGTTTGTGATAACATAGTGACTCCCTTCAAAAGACAAACCTATTACTCTATAGTCATGATTTATCATCATGAACTCTGAATGACTACGCTAGTTAATTTCTCCTCAAATAACAATATGAAGACAGGAGGTTTTAATCAAAATTTTAGTATTTAAATTAAAAATGGCTTATTTGACAAGGATCCTCCAAAAATAATTTGATTGACATCCCATAAATCCATGTAATAACTTAATGTTTTACTTAGTGGGGATAAATTTTTCACTATAATCTCCTGATGTGTACAATGAAAATGTATGTCCTCTGAATTTTATGGATCCATAGTGAGATTCAAGATAAGGTGGTAGTTTTGGACTTTTTATTTTAATGATAAAATATTTTCTACTTCAATGTGTGGTACAGAACAATTTTTTTTAATTGCTTTGGCAAATTTTTAAATATTTGAGTCAATCATAGGTGTAGGCTTTCTCTAGGTTTCTCCCAAACCCATGTTACAGACATCTTTTTACCTTCTATTAATGTGATGGTCCGCAATTTTGAAAATAAACTGACAGCGTCTACTTACTAGTTTCCAAAAGTAAAGATCCAATTCAATCACTAATATAATATAATAGCATTCCAGGTCTTTGGATAAATGAAAGGTGTAGTAACTCTGTTTTAGGGCTAATTTACTAAGAGTTAGGAGCGTCTGTTAATTGGCTCTACAGATCCCATAATACCCTGAAACAATGCACAAAGTAGTAGTTGTGTTTCCACTCTTAGCAACCAGAACTGTCTAATTGCCAAATTTATAATTCATTTGAAAAATATATTTTAGAATTGGTGCAAAATATACTCTATGTTCTGCCTACCTAACTGTGTTCTTCTTTTTATTTTCTTGTGTTGAGAAATACTGAAGCTTTCAAGAGACTAATTTAAGTTTAGATTTGACAACTTTCTTACCTCAAATAGTTGAAGTGTTTACAGTATTTCATTTTTAAATTCTGTTTGTTTACTTTTGTTTATAATTTAATTTTTCCATTGTATGAGTCTTTAGGTGAAAGCTACCTCACAAACATTGTAGAGATAGGATTGAAGATAAACTAACAAATAAAAATCACTCTAGATGAATATAATTATGGTTTAACACCTCCTTCTATATAACTACTTATTTATTTATTTATTTATTTATTTATTTATTTTTCTTTATTTGAAAAGGAGCTTTAGATTACATAAATGTTACATTAAAAATATAGGGGATTCCCATATACCGCACACCCCCACCCCCACACTTTCCCCCATTAAGAACATCTTTCACCAGTGTGGTACATTTGTTACAATTGATGAAAACACATTGAAGCATTGTTACAAGCATGGTCTAAAGTTCACATTATATTTTACACTTTGCACTGTACAATTTTATAGGTTTTGACAAACTGCAAAAGGGCTTGTATCTGTGATTGCAATACCATGCAGAATGATTCCAGTGTCTCAAAAATGCCCATGTTATACCTGTCTCTCTCCCACCCCTCAGAAACTCTGGTGACCACTGTCTTTATATCAATGTTACAAGTTCTGTGAGTTTGCTCAACAGGCTTAGGTCATATCAAGTTCTTCCATTACTAGAACAATAATAAGTCTACTTTAGGTCATAGCTGCATTCCCTCCTTATGTTGTTCATTCCTCTATCTTGAGGATTTTGAGATGGTGAAGCACACTCTGCTTATGATTGAGAGGAGCTTAGATCCCATGGGGCAAATGGACTCCACTCACACCCCTGGACTACCATCACCCCCCTCTACTGTTAAAGCACTCATTTGCACCTTATCATGGGTTTTGCCCAAATTGAGCATCAGCTCACCACTGTCTACTTCCTTCCTGTCACCTGATAACCTATCTTCCACACTTACAGGCTTACTTCACCAAACACAAGTTCAAGATTCATCCCTATTGTTGCATGTGTCAATACTTCATTCCTTCTTATAGCTGAGTAATATTCCATTGTATGTATATACCATATTTTGCTTATTCATTCATCAGTATAACTATTTATTTTAATTTTCACAAATGAACCTGTAAAGAATTATTAGTCCCCTGTATAACATTCTGTAAATGATGGGTGACAATATTTTAGATTAGAATGTTATACAGTCATTAAAATGTTTTTTTATGAAATTCCCTGTCAAAGAAATGACAAAGATTTTTATATAATATTTTTTTGAAATAGGTTATTATATATATATAGTGTAATATATTTATATATTATAATCAACTTTGTAGAACAGTAAGATTAAGGAAAAACATAAGTTTATGCAAAAATTTTCCATAATGAGCAATTATTGTTTTTTTAAGCAACAACAACAAAAAAATATTCATTATCAAGATAGTCCAGATTTTAGAATATAAAAAAGAATTTTTATTTATTAATGTTGGCACTTGAATACAAAAATAGTAAACAACAGGGAGAAAAAAACCTGCTCTATAACAGACACTGAACTCTGCACCTGAATGTTTTGAAATTCTTCAGGGGTAAACATAGGATTATTTGTCTGTTAAAGGTGAGAGGTGAGTCATTGTCAATACCTCAGTTTACACTCTCTTCATTTTGAACACAAAATTTCACTTTCTTTCCTAAATACACTTACTTCTCCAAAAAATGTTCCTGGAAATTAAAGTCCTCCCTCCCCTCAAGCTTAAACATTATCATCACAATAGAATACAATGGCATTAGGAAGAAAAGAAATTTATGGAATTTGAGTACTCATAAGTGTTATAGGATGCATGAATGTTTTTTGTGTTGGTTTTATATCTATTAAATTATCACATTTACAAAATGAAAATAAAAACTGCCAATACTGTTGAGGAGGTAGTGAAATAAGAGTACCCATTTGGTGGTTGGGTTTCACACATCCCCCCCCACAAAGAAAGCAATATAAAAAGATATAAGAAAAGAAATTGTGGACAGTTATTTTAGTATAATAACTGATAAGAAGCAACAGCTTTTATTTATGAAGATTTCCATGAAGAGAGAGAAAAAAATGAAAACTTCCTCTCAATGATGTTATAGAATGTGGCATATTAGTAATACTAAATTATATTAGGCACTTAAGAAAAAACTGTATTTCAAAGTATATAACACAATCTGGAATGTGCTTATGATACAGTTATCTGTAAAACACTAAAATCCAATTTTCATGCATATTAGAGATGGCGTTGTGTTAAAAATAGTATGTGTTAGATGAGAAATGGAAGGTAATAAATTTTATTAATAAAATTAAATAGAAAATAATTGTAAATGCTATTATAAGGGCACAGTAATATAAACCCTTTCAGCCATAAAGAAAAATTATTAATTAAAATTGGCATTTCCCATTAAGAAAGGACTCTCTTTGATTAAAGAAAAATGATGAAACAAATCATTATGTCATAAAAACAGGGAATGTATTAGGTTCTTTTTTGAAATAATAAAATATGCTTTTAAATTCACATAAAATTCATATAAAAAAATGCAATGAAGGCGTAGTGAGGAAAAAAGTCTGCAATTAGAAACAGTAGTTCCTTATGAAAAGTTAATCCAATTCCATTAAAGGAAATTATATAACATATCATATGTATGTAAATCACTTTTTGATTGAGGAGAAATCTATAGGCGAATTCACTTTGATGATAAGAGTAGCTCAGAGATGTTCAGTATGAACGTAACCCTGATTTATCATAAACAGAAGACTTCTGCTGTTGTGTTTCCTATCACTTCACATTCATTATTTCAATTTGACTCTAACTCAGTCCCAAGCTCGGCATATATTGTTATTTCGAGAATTACATTCAGGCAGTACCAAGGTGGGGGGGGGCAGATATTTTTTATTGACTTTGATATTCATCTTTTTTTTAAATTGGGAAACTACAGAAATTGAACTTTCATCCATTTTACCAAGACTTCTCATGAACACGCTGTTCAAAGCCTGTTTCACCTCCTTATTTCTCAGAGAGTAGATAAATGGACTCAGCATGGGACTCACAAAAATACAAAACACTGCTCCAATTTTCCCTTGCTCCACAGACCGCTCATTCGCTGGTCTCAGATACATGCAGAGTAGGGACCCATAGAACATAGTGACAGCTGTCAGGTGGGAGCCACAGGTGGAGATGGCTTTGCGCTGCTCCTCACTGGAATGGATCCTCATGACGGTGGTGAAAATGAAAATGTAGGAGATGAGGATGATGAGCAGGGAAGCTGTGAGATTTATCCCAGCAGACACAAATAAGGCTGTTTGCTTTATGTAAGTGTCAGAGCATGTCAATATTGAGGGGTGGTTTGGCACACTAGAAATGGTTGATGGTTTTGAATCCACAAAAGGACAAGTGGGAGGTCAATACTACCTGCATTGTACCCACCATAGAACCCCATAGGTAGGGGAAGGTGACCAGGCAGATGCAAACTGGCCTGGACATTCAGCTGCCAAATGGCAGGGGATTGCCAATGGACATGTACCATTCATAGGGCCATGGCATCAAGCATGTAATACTATTCTGTAAGGAGCAAGGTCACAAAAACAAAGCACTGTGCCAGACACCCAGTAAAGGAAATTGTTTTCTTCTCAGATAAGAAGTTCAAGAAGCAAAAAGCTAATATTAGATCAGTGGTTATCAACCCTGGCTTCATACTGGAATCAAGTATGGAGCTTTTAATAACACCAATTCCTGGGATCCAGCGCAGCCCATCGCAGCCTAGGTAGGACACACCCTGGTATTTTAACAAGTTTTCACATAATTGTAAGTCACAGCCAGGCAATTGAAATGACCTTGTTTAAATCAAATAAAGGTGTTGCTTTCACATAGTTTTCCCTCTGATAGCATATTGTTTTTCCCCAACAATGGGTTCTGAGATGTACTACCAAAGTCCCTCCTGCCCCCAATTATAGAACTTGCCATCAGTGGTATACATGAACGTTTTCTCCATCAATTATGAATAAGGAAAAACCCAAGCTTCTTACTTTAGCTATTAAAGTTTTGTGTTGGTATCAAAAAGTTTGTAAAGAGGAGATTTTCCTGACAGCTTACATGAACTTATCTCAAATTTTATTGCACTCAAGAAACAAGAAAGAAAAGAAGAAAATTTTTTACCCATGGTCATAATATCTTATTATTGCACAGAGAGCCAGGGTTTGTTTTTGGAAGTCCCATGAAGAAACACAATTTATGAAATTAGAACTATTTATTGTTATCTTTCAGGTAACAATAAATGTGCTGGAGTGGGGGAATCTGGTATTTTCTTAGTGTACCAGCTTGCTATGACAAATTCCACAAAAAGGGTTGACTTAAACCACAGGGATTTGTTGGCTCCTGGTTTTGAGGCTAGGAGAAGTCCAAAATCAAGGTATCACTAAAGTCTGTTGAAGTCTGGTGCTGGCTGCTGGCCATCCCTGAGGTTCCTCGGCTTGTGTTCCTGCCTCATGTCACATGACAAAGTCCCTTCTTTCCTTTCCTGCATTCCGTTGACTTCTGCCTTCTGGCTTCTTTCTCCCTGTGGCTTTCTCTTTATGAGGCTCTAGTTATCTGGAATAAGATCCACCCTCATTCAGTAGTGCTGCATCTTAACTAAAAATAGCCCATCCAAGAGAAACTATTTACTAGGTTCATACCCACAGGAACTTGGACCAAGGTGAAGAAAATGCTTTTTCTAGAGTACACAACCCAATCTACCACAGGCAGGAAGGCTCAAGTGTTCTCCTCCACACTAAAGTGCTCAGGGTTTATAAAGCCAACAAAATTTATCTGTGCTGAGAATTTTTCAGAAGCAGGTACATGCTATGACACACAGTGATGTACACTTTCACAGATAGACACATCCCCAATTTTTGAGAATTTTTTCTCCAGTGAGAAAATGGATGAAACAAGGAATTTAATATAAGATAATTAATAATTAAATGTACAAAAGAAACTCCAGTTTAAATAATAGAATTATTGAAAGGAACCTCGATATGCACAGAATAGGGGAAGATTTAAAACTCTATCTACAAAGCAGAAAATAAAAGACTAAACAAAACCCCTCAGCAGTGGAGAATCTTTTTGTGAGAACTTTAGACTAAAGGTCAATAAAATCACCAGCAAGTCTGAAAAGGACCTGAAGATGCTAGAGAAAAGTTTATTCTCCCTGAGCAAAAGGACATGAATCTGTTCTGATGGTGCTGGAAAAGTTTCATTTAAATCATAAGGGAAGTATCATTATGAACTATTTGAATTCCCTATAATACTCAACATGTGAGTCTACCCTAAACCATAGCTTAGTTCTAGCTATGGATCTGTAAGTAGAGTGAGGGATGGTTGCAGGACTGACCTGACCTAATATTGACACAACAAATCACCTGCTCTCTTTGTCAGAGTAAGTCTGGGATCTGTCTGCCTGTGGTTTTCACTCAATGTTGCAATTCTTACAATCACTACTAATTTAATTCCATGTTTGATGAGAGGTAGTAGGAAGAAATCAAGGAATATGATATATCTTGTCTTATGAGTTCCTGATTTTCAAAATGGTCAGACATACCTGTGAAGGTGTAGTGCTTTCTTAGCCTCCACAAAGGTCTCAAACATGGGAATATTTATACCTGCAAGGCTAACCTTGAGACTCTCATCCCTGAAGAATTCATTATGAAATCACCCATGAGACATCATTATTCCTCCCTCTGGAGGTGTTTACAAAAGTCACATATGAATGGATACAATCCTAGTTTATGAGTTAATCATTAGATGCACATACTATCACTTAGCAAATGCAAAAACATATTATGCCAATTTTTATACTGGGATAAAATTCACGGCAGTTATGAAGATACTCCTGTCTTCATAATCACAGAGCATTTTCCATAATATTGGTTATCACATCTTCAGCTGGAATAGTTTTCCCTCCACCTGGTGGTTTTCTTTGCCTCCCTGATGGCCTTTGCCTCCTCTATCTTTTCTATTTCTTTTATTATAT
>JAQZBX010074866.1:0-14688 GCA_029593785.1 Cabassous unicinctus
AAAAAAAAATTGTTTCTGAATACTAGAAAGTCAAAAGACAAGCTAAGGTTATGAAGGGGAAGATTTTTTAGGTAAAGAAACCAAATAACTTCAAAAAGTCCTGCTTTTAGCCCTTGAAACAATAATTAAACTTACAGAAAGGCGCCCACATTGTGTGGCCCAGGAGGTTATCAATTTGGATATCATACAATGTTTTGAAGAGAGATGAACAATACATAAACAAACTCATCCTCAGGGCTTGTTCTAAGAAGCAACTTTCAGGCATGTCATCCAGTCAGTACATACTCAGGCTGCCTTCTCCCAACTGCTGCACAAAGAGAACTCAGATTTACCATCATGAGCATGAGAAGCTGATGTGCCTTCAGAATTACCAAATAGAAATAACTTTATAGTAGACCTAATTTAGATTTTGTTATTCCCATTGTCCCCCAAGTCCATGACAAGCGACAATTTAGAAGTGATGTATATGCCAACTGAGCATTAAGCAGAGAACAAGTTCCCATTACCATTCTGTAGAATATATAACACATATTATTAAAGGTCAGGAAAGTGTCTATTATAACCTTCTGCTTAGAAAGTTTTCAAATAAAACAATTCTAATTAATAATCTTTACCATTTAAAAAAATTAGAGGTTTTCTTCAATAAGTAGCTTAGTAATGTAAGAAAAACCTTGTTCAATGAAAGGTATAGTGAAATATTGAAATTACCTTTTCTGACTTAATTCAAATGAAAAGTCTGATTACTTTTAAGCCATTACACATCAGATCCATATTCTCCCCCTGTTTATATCCTTCTAAACAAGAAGAAAATTCAGATCACACAGTCAGCTACCTCACCATTTGCATTCTTGATTGGCATGATGAGGACCGCTTTGTAGTTTGTGAATATCATGTATAACGAGACACCAAAGAAGAGTCTACCCAAACCTGCAGGATGTGGTAGGCAATCAAGCAGCATAAAGGAGATGAATTGCGAGTCCTTTGAGAATGGAATCATTATGCGCTTAACAAGCATCATTCCTGGTTATATCTATTTTAGTGGTGCTGGTATGATATTCATTGTTCCACTATGAGCTGTTGTGATAGCTTTAGATTTATCAAGATGATAAATATTTCAAAGTGACATCTGAATAATTGCGAAGATTTGTTATGGTGCTCTCTACTCAATAGTGTCCATCTCCGGTGCATGGACAAAGGAGGGGTATGTATTTCTGAGCTGAGCAAAGGGTAGAAAGAAAAATTAACATAATTAAATTCAAAGAGAGTCAATGATATTATAGAATGGCAGAGCTAAAGAGAACATTAAATATCAGCTAGTCTACTATTTCTGAAAATATTCCACCAAGTGCTCCTACAGTAAAGAAAAGGTATTTTGTATCCCTATCAGCCTGGAAGTATGGTCCTAAGAGGCTAGTAGCATACTTGAAATATTTTTTTGAAATGGCCTCTTTTATCCTAAAATTCACTTAACCTTTGAGTCTCAATTCCCTCATCTGTAAAATTGGGGTTATAATCGTGTTTACACCCATGGGCTGGATTTGAAGACTAAATGTGCCTGCCACATAGCAAGTGTTCAATTAATAGTAAATATTTTCTGTTATAATAAAGAAAACCTGATTATGTTGGCCACCAGTGAAGAATATAGTCAGGGCCAGCAGTGTGGGGGTAGAGATCAATTAACTGGCAAAAAAGGATAGTGATGGTTCCAGGACTTGGGAATTTACTCATTCCATGCTCGTACAAGTTTGCAGCAAGAAATGGCCTTGGATTTCAGTTATCTGGGGCACATATACCCATAGCAATGAGCTGGAAATGACTTGAAGTCATAGGATAAATATGGAGCACCTTTTAGGATGAGCAATTTCATTAGATATTGAAGGAGAGGAGTGGCTATTAAAATAAACATACATATATTTTGTAGTAGAATAGAGACTTTTTGCATGAATTTTTAAGGTAGAACATGAGCTTTCAAAGAAATGTCTCATCCCCTTGGGCCTTCTCTCCCAGAACCTCCCACCTCCTTCCCTGGGAATTGAGTTTATACTGCTCAGCTCTTAGAGATACTTCCCTTATAAAGTAGGAAATGCACTGAAGACCATGCACAAAACCATCTTTTGTCACTCTTCTTTCTTGTAGGTTCATTCAGATGAAGCCGTTACACTGTGAGCTCCCTGAAGCATGAACCTGATATTTCTTATTTAAACTTTTATTCTCTGCTCTAGCCCAGTGTTTGGAACAAAGTTGAATGATTGGGTGATCGATGGCGATATGGTTGAGGAGAAGGATAGAAGAATGGAGTGATGCACTTTCGTTCTTTCTTTCTTAAACCTAAAGTCTCAGAAACAGTGCTAAACTGATTCACACAATAGTCAGGTAAATAGGGAAGCTCTAACCTGGTCCTGAGGCCAGTCAACCTAGGCAGCTGGGATTAGGAAAAAAAGGGATGGGTATTCATGGGGGTGGGTATCCATGCCCAACTCCTACTCCACTCCATCCTTACAGTGTGGTCCCCACTCCAGAAAAGGCAAGTTCTTATCAGGTCAGGCTACTAAACTATTCCTAATGTTAGAACCATCACATGGCAAAAATAGAGGGCACCATCTCTCTCTGGATCAGAGGCAATGCTTTCTCAGGAATGCAGCTAGCCCAGTTATCATCAGGATTCATCTAGCCCCAAAGGAAGTATGTTTAGATTGCCAAACAAGAGGCAAGAGAGTTGTGTTCATGTACAAGTGTGAGAGTAAATATGGGCACATGGATACATGTATTACTGAGGCTCTTCATTAGGACCATTTAAAGGCTCCCATCCATTTTGTAAGCATGTGATCTTATGCCAGCCACTTAACTTTCTCTGAGCCTCAGTTTCCCCATCAGTAAGAATGGGATAATAAAACCTGCCTTGCGTAGAATATTGGCTTCTCAGGGTTGTTTTGAAAATGAAAATCAAAATTAGATAATGTATGTGAGGCAATATATAAACAGTTAAGAGCTATACAAGTGCTAGGGGAAGCATTCTCCACTGCTATGCATTGCATATCAAGGAACAGGCTACATACATACATACATGCTAAGTATTAGCAGAATTAACTACAATAAGGTATACAGGCAGACCATTAATTTTTTTTAATTTGTGGTTATTTTTTTAAGTTAATAGGGCCAGCCAAACCATATTTATTGAAAACAATTAGAGTCCAGGAGGAAAATGTCATTCTTACCTACTTATTTATATAGCTTGGACTGTAGTCTCAAGCATCTAAAATTCCATGAGGCTGGAAAGGCTGATTTCTTTGCACTTGTAACTGTACCACCCCCACCAGGGGCCAGAAGACAGTGACATGACTGCCACTCTATAGGGGGCAAGAGCCCAAGCCAGGGTTCTCCCCACAGACTGACATCCAGCAGCTTGTTAATTACACATTTCCATTTATGGGATGAATCCCATTGTCTTTCTGGATGACAATCCCTTTCAATGTAGAGACGTCTTATTTTGTTCTGCACTCCTTAGCAACCCAGCGACTGTGTTCTGACACTTACACTTCCTTACTAGTCTCAAAGCTATTTTTAAAAAAGGTTGTTCTTGAACAACCATGGCTCTTACTGCACTTGAGTTTTTTCCCCCTAAGTTTTTTTTAACTTTTACTTTGAAATAATTTCAAATGTACAGAAGAGTTTGAAAAATAATACAAAAGCCATTCCGAGAACTCCAACAAACCCCCCCAGATGCACCAACTTTTAACATTTCGTCATGTTTGCAATATCCTTCTAACTACCTACCTAGCTGCCTGCCTACCAATTTTCTATATATTTTCTAAACATTTGAGAATACTGTGTATTCTCATCACACTCCTTGAACACTTAATCCTGCCATGTACATTCCCTGATAACAAGGATATTCACTCATGATCCACTTTAAGTACAGTTATCAAGTTCAAGAAATTTAACATCAATGTAAAGTTTACCAGCTAATACTCCAGTTTTTTCATACGTCCCAAAAATGTCCCTTTGGGCATTTTCTCCTCCATTATTACATACAGTCCAGGATCATGTATTGCATATAATTGTTATTTTCTCTTTAGTCTATTTTTAATTGTGGAAACATATATACAACATAAATTTTCCCATCTCAACCACTCCCAAGCATACAATTCAGTGGGATTCATCATATTCACAATGTTGTGTCACCCTTACCACCAACCATTACCAGACTTTTCCAACACCCCAAACAGAAACTCTGCACCAATTATGCCTTAAATCCCCATTTCCCCTCCCTCCTGCCCTTGGTAACCTGTACTTTACCTTCCATCTCTATGAATTTGCATATTCTAGTCCCTTTGTTCCCCTAAGTTTTTTAATTGACTAATTATAAAAGAATTGTATATACCAAAAACATCTAAAAACAGCATTTTAAAGAACATCTTCATATCAGAATAAGATTGTCTTCCGTCTTTGGAGCACAAGTCAAAGGGCAATTTTGCAAACACACCAAGGGTTGACTTCTATGGGCTTCCTTTGGCGAGGAGGCTGTATTTCCCCAGGAAAGACCTGCTTTCACGCCTCACAAAGCTCTTTTCTACATAGAAAGATATAAGCCACGGCAATCACAAACCATAATCTGGGGGAGAAACCAAGGAGGGTGGAGATTTGGGAAGATGGAGATTCACTTATTTTCTTCAGAGTCAAAAAATGCAAAACTATGCCCAATAGTCTAAAACATTTTATTGGAGTGTGGCATATGCAAATATTTCCCCACAATTCCTTTGCATTCAGGCATGCAGATAAGTTTTACCACTCCAGGAGAGGGAGTAGCAAAATGCCTTAGGCACGAGATTGAATTTGAAATAAAAAGCACATATCTGAAATGAAAATGTTCATCTGTGAGAGAATTAGAGAAAAGGTAGAGAAGAAGACAAAGTTGAAGAGAAAAAATGGTGAGCATGTGGGGGGGGGCAGCTATGATATCAAACAGGCATGAATACGTAAAAGTTGGAATCATGTTTTTAAATTAGACTTTAAAATGGATAAGGAGCTGGTGAATAGGATGGAATCCAGGAGTAGTTCAGTCCTGAAGCATTATTTGTCCCTGGTTTAAAGCAAAATTAGCAAGCTGGACATTACTAATTTCTCCCAGCCACCACTTCAGCAAAGTCAGTGCGGTTATTTGAAGGTGTATGTACTCCAGAAAAATATGTTCTTAAATTCAATCCATTCCTGTGGGTGTGAACTCATTGTAAGTAGGATCTTTTGATGAAGCTACTTCAGTTAAGGTGTGACCCACCTCATTCAGGATGGGTGTTAATCCTATTACAGGAGTCTTTTATCAATGGAATGAATACAGAAAGAGAGAGAAAGTCTTGGAAGCAAGAAGCTGAAGGCAATGCAACCCAGAAGAGAAAGGGGAGACCAGCAGATGCCACCATGTGCCATGCCATGTGGCAGAGGAGTCCAAGATCGCAAGCAGCTGGGCTTCAGGAAGAAAGCACAGCCTTGATGATGCCTTGATTTGGACATTTTCACAGCCTCAAAACTGTAAGCTAATAAATTCCCATTGTTTAAGCTGAACCATTTCATGGTATTTGCTTGGCGGCATCTAGAAAATTAAATAGTCATTAATTTTTAGAATTTTATTGATTTTATACTACATCCACAAAACTATTCTTTAAAGGGAACAGCATTGCTCCAATACATACCTGAATAATGTTATGGACCATGTTTCTCTATCATCTTGCATGTACAGAATACTCCTGTAGCAAGGCATGCATGTAATCCTGAAACAAATAAAGAGAAAATGCAGTTTCTATATTCATTATCAATTGCTGCATAACAATTTATCACCAATTTAGTGGCTTAAAATAACATACACATTTTAATCTCACAGTTTTCCTGGGTCAGGAGTCCAGGCTTAGCTGGGTTCTCTACTCACAGTCTCCCAACCCTCACTGCAATTTCACGTGAGGCTGGCCTGAGTGCTCTTCCACGCTCAATGGTTGTTGGCAGAATTCAGTTCCTTGCAGGTTTAAGGCTCAGGCCCTTCACCCCTGGAGGATGCCTACTGTCCCCTGACATGTGGCCCTCTTCATAACATGACTGTTAGCTTCTTCAAAGTCAGCAGGAAACCAAATCTCTGGTTTCAGACCTCTGTCTTCAGGGAAAGCCTGGACACTCTCTTGAAGGCCTTGCCTGATTAGCTCAGGTCCACCCAGAATAATCTCCCTTTTGATTAATTCAAAGTCAGATGATTTGAGACCTTAATTACATCTGCAAAATCCCATTGCCTTTGCCATAGAATATAACCTAAACAGGAGAATAAAATCCCTTCATATTCATAAGTTCCACCCACATTTAAGGGCAAGAGAATTATACAAAGAGTGTATTCCAGGGGATGGGAATCTTGAGGACCATCTTTAAGGTTTTCTTTTCCTCTACTTTCTTTTATTTACTCATATTTATGAATTATCCATAAAGGCATTTTTTTTTGCAAAGTCTCTAATAAGAACTGAAATCATTTACACATTTCTTTATGAACTTTTATCGTAATAGTTTTAAAACCATCCCTGGGGCTGTTTTGGCCCCACGTGGGTCACTCTCTCTAGGCTTTCAAAATTTAGGCCTCCAAATCACAAATCAAAAGGCAATTTTTGCAAATACTCCCAGGGTGGACTTCTATGGGTTTCCATTGACAAGGAGGCTGCATTTGCCTAGATGGAATTTTCCAATAGGATTTACTTTTCCACCTCATCCAGCTCTTTACTACATAGAAAAATAAAAAAAGATGGCAGTCACAAACCACAATCTAGGGAGAAAGTGTGGAAGGTGACAATTTGGAAAAATGGAGGAAAGTAGTAATACTCACATAGTAAGGCATGGTTTGTGGAACGGCCATTGGAAGTGGCAACTGAAGCCAAAATTGGCATAAGTAGAAGCATGTGGTTGACAAGGAGGTTCAAGGGTTCACTGTCTAAGGCTCAAAAATCTTTAAGGGGGAAGCATATGTAGCTCAAGCACTTGAGCACCTGCCTACCACATGGGAGGTCCTGGGTTCAGTTCCCAGTACCTCCTAAAAAAAAGAAAATTAGCAGACACAGAAGAGCACACAACAAACAGACACAGAGAGCAGACAGTGAGCACAAAAAATGAGGGTGGAGGGGAGAAATACATAAATTGAATTAATCTTTAAAAAAAAAATCTTTAAGAAAAGAGCCCAACTCAAGTGGTTGTTTTTAACAGGCAAGACAGCCAGCTTTCATCTCTTCTAGAGAGATTCAGGGCAACCAACATGCGTTTTGAACATTATATACTGATACCCTTTTAGTTTCTCTCTCATTGGATATTGGTCCTAAGAACAATAAAGCTATTTCCTCCTGCCATGCACACACACACACACCACACACAATCACTCACACTCACACAAGTAGCCAGTGGAGATTATGGAGCAGCAGCCTCTGTAATGGTTAAGAAACTCATATCTAGTTACAGCATAGACCTGAATTCCAGCACTTACTAGCTGTCTTAGTTTGCTAAAGGCTACCAATGCAAAATACCAGAAATGGGTTGGCTTTTATAATGGTAATTCCTGTTAAAAGCTTACAGTTCTGAGGCTGTGAAAATGTCCAAACCAAGGCATCATCAGAGATGCTGTCTCACCAAAGGTCAGCTGCTGGCGACTTTGGACTCCTGCCACATGGCAAGGCAAAATCACGACTGGTCTCTGCCAAGGTCTTTGCCTTTCCCTCCAGGCTCACTTTCTCCCCAAGTATAGCTGTAGGTGATCAGGCACATGGTAAGGTATAATGGCGGTTCTGTCCATCTCTGGAGTTCAGCTGTGGGCAAACAGCCGTATGACTCGTCTCTCCCCTCTCCTCCAGGCTTCGTCTCTTTCAGCCTCTTGGGGACTTCTTTCCATGCCTCTGTGCTCTGCTGATTCTAGACTCTTGAGGTTTCTCTGTCTCTGCCTCTTTTCTCTGTGTGTCTCTGCTTTTAGTCCTCCATTTATAAAGGACTCCAGTAAGAGGATTAAGATCCACCCTGGGTCCTGCAATCTAATCAAAAGCCTTTAACTGAAGTGATCTAATAAAAGCAATCTAATCAAAAGGGTCCACATAAATAGGTTTACATGCCCAGGAATGGGTTAGCTTAAGAACATAATTTTCTGGAGTCCACAAAAGTCTCAAGCCAGCACACTAGCTGAGCGACCTTGGGTAAGATATTTTACCTCTCTGAATCTCAGCTTCCCTTTCTGTAAAATGGAAATAAACAAGCTAATATCCCTGAGTTGATATGAGGAATAAATATGATACCATAGAAAGTTTTTAATATGCTATTTGTCACATAGTACATGGAAGTTGATTCTATTTATCAGTAGTGTTACTATTTTCATTCTTGTTATATGAAAATACTTTTCAGGTAAAGCTCAGAGATTGTTCAGAACCTGAGGAGAGGAAATGCCCATGTTTGGAGTAACTTTGTGGAGGCAGATGATGGGAAAGATGACTTGACATAACATGAGGACCCTTTGTCTTCTTTACTGCTTAAATAACATATGGCCAGCATCCTGACTCCCTGCTGCAGAAAATCGTCTCCATTTAATGATAGAGCGCTTTGGGTACTTAGGGTATTAGTATCACTGATTGAAGGACTTGTTCTTATCATTATAAATGTCAAGATCGTGATGATTTTGTTAACTCCACAAACATCTTTTACCTTCCTTATGCCAAGAAGGGAGGAAGCATCTAGGACAAAAAAACAGAGTGAAAAGAAAAGGGCAGAAAGACTTGGGATTTTTTCTCCCAGTCAGTCCTGACTCTAAAAATTTTCCTTGCCTTAATTTCAGTTTTGTTTTGTTCTCTTTAATTTATTTCCCCCATTGAAATACACAGTGAAATGCTGCAAGTCACGAGTCTTCATGATGAGCTCTGTAGCACGGGGAGCTGTACATTAATTTACTTGAGGTCACGGGATTTTGTGTCTAATTTATTATCGCAGAAATTGCAGAGTCTTCTAAGATATTATAGAGACATCAACTAACAATCATAGTCAGAAGACTATAGAAATGGTGGAAGAAATGACACTTGCATTTGATTTTGCCTGTTCCATGGCCATTTTCTTCCATGTAAACTTATCCCCAAACAATTCCCTGAAATCTTTGCAGTAGACAAAACAATTTAACAATATATTAGAAAATATTCTCATAACACTGTTCTTTGTATAAGGAAGGACCAAGAAGGGCTGGGAAGAGATGACCCTTCCTTTCTGTAGAAACAAGCAAGAGTCCCTGAGGAATGAAAAGAATTCCAGGTCCTTTATGAGTGACAGAATTCCTCCTATATTAATTTAATAAGTGGGTAATATTCATCCTGTTTTCTCACATGAATACCTCTGTGTTGTAGGGCTTCATCATGGAAACCACCATTCTTTGTGGCGTCTCAAGTTCCTTCTAACTTGGAAATTCCATGACTTTCATTATAAACAAGTAGATGAATTCTCACAGGAGGGGAAGTCCTCTCAATGAATTTTCTGAGTTTACAGCTTTTAAGAAGAAAGGAGTTAAATAGGTAGGCAGCCCTCAATTGCACCAGACATTATCCTACACCAAAAAGGAGGCTGAGAATTTTACAGTGCTTTTCTACTTGGAGAACTCTTTTCCCTGCCCCTCACTTCCCCTCTCACTAGATGAAAATAAGTTCACTGTTGTCCCCAAAGCCAAGCAGCTTCCTGACTAGATTACCTTACAAGTCTTTCCTCATGACTTCAAGTGAAAAAGTGTCTTTATTTTTAACTTCAAGAACAGACCACAATATAACACACAGCAAGAGTGGGCATTTTATTACACAATGTTTTGAGCCTCTTAAAAATCAGGGTGGACTCCTTGAAGAGCAGCCAGAAATTTCAGGTAATCCACAGTACACCCTGCACTTTTCCAGCCAAGAAGGGCGAGACAACGTGAGGCATGAGGAAACTGTCCCAAAGAGTTCTATAACATCACATTAACTAGTCCACTTACTCCACAGTTGGGAAAAATGAGGCCCAGAGAAGAGAAGAGAAGAGAAGAGAAGAGAAGAGAAGAGAAGAGAAGAGAAGAGAAGAGAAGAGAAGAGACATGATAAGGTCATGCAGCAAGTTAGAGGAAGAGTGATAACAAAAAGCTAAAAACAACAGCTACCATTTTTTGAGCATTAACCACGTGTTAAGCACTGTCTTAGGGCTTGTCATCTACCTTCTGAAGATTTCTTCTTATTGAAAATATTAAACAGTGAGTTGATTTATATATATTAAAAACTAACATAAGTAACTACCATCAAAGTATGGAAAGATATGTTTTTAACTTCAAGGTTGAGAAAGAGTATGTATATTTCCAAACAAGCCATATGTCCAACAAGACCTTGACACATAACATTTCAAGACTAGTTGTTGTTCTTGTTGTTGTTATATAACAGTAGTACATGCCCACAATAAATATGAGAGAGAGAATAAAATACTACAGAATTTCCCTACCTCCTCTCTATACCTGTTCTCAACAATTTGTTCCACTCCTCAGAGGTAATCATGGTTAAAAGCTTCTTGTGTATCCTTCAGAAATATGCTAGGTATACACAAGTGTGTGTGTGTGTGTGTGTATATAAATATATATATATACTTTTATAGAAATGAATTTTCCTTTTATATAAATGAATTGTACTCTACTTTTAAGGTTTTGTGCTTAACATTTATTAGACATCTCTCCACAAATTAACATAGAGACTATTAATTTGAATGGCTGCATAAGGATTCCATTGCCAGGACACAGCGTAATTTATTTAAACACCCCCCTCTTGAAAGACATTTAAGCTATTACTGGTTTGTTGATTTGGGGGGGGGGGATTGCTATTATAAACAATGATGTAATTGATATATATGCAATTACATTTAAGAAAAATTACTAGAAGTGGAATTTCTGAGTCAAAGAGTACCCATATTTTTAAATTTTCATAGATCCTGCCAGATTATCCTACAAAAAGGCTGCCCAGCTTACTCTCTTACCAATATATGGGCATGTCCATTTCCCTACACTGTAGCTAATACTGGCTATTTACCCAACTTCTTAATATTTGACAATCTGAGGAAAAATTACTCTATAGATATTGCTTTACTTTGAATTTCCTTAGTTATGAATAAGATTGAGCATCTTTTCTATATATCAATTCATATTTGTTTTCTCTATGAACTGTTTGTCTATTCATATTCTTTACTATTGTTTGTCTTTTGGGTTCTTCTACTTTTTCATATGGATTTCTAGGAATTCTTTTTACATATCTAGTTAGCCCTGTGTTGTACGTGTAGCAAATATTTTTCCCATTTATTGGATTTTTAAAAACATTTGGTGGTTTGGAGCTGTATGTGCCCCAGAAAAATATGTTTGTAAACTTAATCTATTCCTGTGTGTGTAAACCTATTGTAAGTAGAACTTTTTGATGAGGTTACTTCAATTAAAGTGTGGCCCACTTCGATCAGGATGGCTCTTAATCTTATTGCTAGAGTCCTTTATAAGTGGAATGAAATTCAGACAGAGAAAAAGCAATGGGAAACAAGGAGCTGAAGGTAAGCAGAATCCAAAAGAGAAGAAAAAGGCCAGGAGAAGCCACTATGTGCATTGCCATGTGACAGAGGAGCCAAGAACGAATGATTGCTGGTAGTCATCACATTTTTTCAATTACTGGTAGGTATTTGACTAGAATATGGTCAAGGACAAAGTCCTGTGGCTCTCCACTAAATACCTTTCTCCAGTAATGAACATTCTCTAAAGAAAGGTAATTTAAAGTTATAGGTTATAGATTTATAGATTGTAATGTGCTTTCACATACATAATCAAATCTAAACCTCACATCTACAGCATGAGCTGTCCCATTTTATAGATGAGTAAACCAAGATGATTCAAAGAAGTTAAGGACAAACAGCTTTTCTTGAGGTGATTGGACAACATTAAAAAAAATAGAGGTGCAAAAAGATGTGTGAAGAGAACAGAGGTACACTTTTGTATGAATGAGATTATCTGAGGTAGAATTAAACAATTAAAGATGAGAAAATAGAAAGATAAATGTGGCGATCCAGACCCCTTAAGTGGAACATAGAAGTTGGTGAAGAGTTAGAGTTAGGTCAGTTCTTTGTGCTAGTCAGCAGGAAGCACACGACATTCACGACTGTAAAATGGGGCTAACTTTCTGCACTTGCAAGTTTCTCGCAAAGACTACAGGAGATAATGTATGTACAGCATGTGGTATCAATGCCTGGCCTGTGGTAGGCACTCAATAAGTTTTACTTCCCTCTTCCCCACCTACTCACCCCAATTCTTTGACACTTTGAGTACACCAGAATTAGACCCTGTTTCTCTAAAGCTATTTACCACCACATTATACTACTGTTGTCTACCACTTGGAGGTTCCCTATTGTTAGGTTTGTTGACCTGATGACAAGGAGGGAGGAGGGTGTAAAATAATCCTCTGAGCTTGAACTTTCTACTACAGACCTTTTTCCTCTTTTTTTCTTCCCATTTTTTCTCTCTCATTACTATTTTTCATGTCTTTCCATTTGGCTTCTTTCCTGATGGTTTGAAGACATCAAGACATATGCTCCAGGTGCCCTGTAATAATAACCTCTTTTTATTTCATGTTTACACTGATTGAAGCCATTTTCTGTTCATTCTTTCATTTGATTCTCATAATAACTCAGTGAAATACACAGACAAGTGGTTTGATCCCCCCATTGACCAGGTAAGGAAATTGAGTCTCAAAGAGCTGCATAAATTTACCCAAAGTCAACCACAAGTAAATGGCAGAACTGAACTAAAATTAAGGTCATTTAAATCCTCCTGTACTGGAAATATGATAACAAATTGTCAACCAGTTATAGGAGCAGGATGCAGTAACCCACACTCAAACGTTTAGAAAAGATGAATAGATAGATAGATAGATAGATAGATAGATAGATAGAAAGATAGAGATAGATAGGTAAATGATCATCTACTTAGATGATAGATATTAGATATATGATTAGATAAGTAGATAGATGTGGAATGATATAACAAATGTGACAAATGTTAAAAATTGGTAAATCTGGGTATGTGGGTAAGAAGTATATTGGAGTTCTCTGTATTATTTTTATATTATTTTTGCAACTTTCCCGTAAGTTTTAAGCTATTTCAAAATTAAAATTTAGGGGAGGGAAGCAGATGTGGCTCAAGCGATTGAGCGCCCATCTACCACATGGGAGGTTCTGGGTTCGGTTCCTGGGGCCTTCTGGAGAAGGCAAGCTGACGCAACAGGCAGGTGCAGTGAGCTGACACAACAAGATAATGCAACAAAGAGACACAAAGAGGAAAGACAATGAGAGACACAACAAACCAGGGGGCTGAGGTGGCTCAAGCGATTGAGTGCTTCCCTCACACTTGGGAGGTCCCAGTTTCCATTTCCGGTGCCTCAATAAGACAAGCAGACACAGAGAACAGACAGAAAGCACACACAACAAGGTTTGGGAAATAAATAAATACAATAAATCTTTTTTAAAAATTTAGGGGAAAATAGGATGACACTGAAAGATGCAACAATAACATTTTTTTCCTAGATAATACTGGTCATCTTCCTGAGGAACATTCAATGCTTTGGTCTCCTAAGTGAAAACAAAACTAACAGTATTACTACAGGAAAGCCACAAACATTTGAGATGCAAAATTTAACTGCTCTACTCAATAAATGGATAATCATTTCCGAGAAGGCTATTAACATCATTATTTTAGATGGTTCCAAAAGGTTTTTTTTTTCTGTACTTATAAAATAAGGACCAGAATATCCTTTTTCTTTTTTCTTAGTGCTATATTGCATGCTACAGATTTTTTTTTCTTTAACCCTGTGTTTAAAAGGACTTCTACGGAAGTTAATGTCTGGAGTGAGATTTGCTTTCAAGATGTGAATAAAGTAAGACAGTCTTGGGTCCTTTAAGGTCAGTCCACCAAGTATAAAGTCAAATAACTTCTGACATGAAAATTCTGCTCAGCATATCCTTTCATATTTAATGGAAGAAATGAGAATGTAGCTAAACGCACCAATATTTAATCTTTTCCATTTTTATTTTCTTTAGCTATAATGATTAATCTCTTGTTAGAATATAAGAGTTCTGAGGTCATTGCTTGTGGAAATATTAGTCTCAAAACCAAATAAAATATATTTATTAGTATACTACATATATTAAAAACAAAACCTATTGTGAATGTCATTGACTTTTCTTTGAAAGGACAGAATATGTATTAAAGATCAACAGTATCTATACCAACACTGCATTCGTTGGCTGTAGCATTGAGTAATTTGATAAAAACCCTCTCCATGGAATAGAATAGAAACAAAAAACAGATCTGTGTGCATATGAAAATTTTTGTACATCATGAAAGTAGCACTTAAAAATCAGTGGGGGAGAACAAGGGCTTTTCAGGAAATGGTTTAAGGACAATTGGCTATTCATTTGAGAAAATAAAATAGTGAGATCCCTATCTCATACCATATGTAAAAATAAACTCCAGATGGTTTATAGAACTAAAGATAAATACAAAAACACTAAAATATTATGTGAAATTATAGGAAGATATGTTCATATTCTTAAGAAAAGGAAGGCCTTCTTAAGCAAGATAAAAAAAAAAAACCTAAGTCATAAAAGACAAGATAACCAAAG
>JAQZBX010074867.1:0-14686 GCA_029593785.1 Cabassous unicinctus
AAGAAGTCAAGGATGGGTGTAGGCTTACAGCTTATGTGACTGAGGGGACGACAGTGCTACCAAAGGAAAGTCTTAAACAAGTAGTGACAGGCTTTGGAGGGATGTTTACTAAAGGAGACTTTGTTTTATAAAAACTAGTGAAAAACCTAGTGAAAGTAAGTCAAAATGTTGAGATAATTTAACATTTTAATCAATTTATACATAAACAATTTATTAAAAATAAAAATAAATAAATTTATTTTAAACAAATACAATATTTAAAATTTATTAATTTATTATAGATATATTCCATATAGATCACAAAGTTGTTTAAGCAAAAATTTTAACATTTTTTGATTCTTTTTAGTTGAAATGTAAATTTTTACATTTAAAAACTATTTTTTTGACTGGATTGTACACTGCATGGGACTGTATAACACAGGTAATCCAGTGGTGGAAGAAAGACTGTGGTTAACTGGACAAATATGAGAATGTCCTCTTGTGAACTATAAGAAATGTGTAATACTAATACAGGGTATTAAAAATCCGGTGGGTTGTGGGAAAATACATTAATGTAAGATATGGGCTATAGTTAGTTCATAGTTTGTAACAAATGTCTCACAACAACGCAAGGTCTTGGTGGTGGGGTGATGTATGGGAGCCTGTACAATGATATGTATGTTTGTTTTACAAGTTCACAACTTTTACTATACACTTACTGTTTATGTATGTGCATGTATGTGTGATATATTTCAACAAAATTTTATTTTAAAAAACCTAACACACATACACAAAGCTATTTTTAACATAAAAATTAATTTTACTTAGGGTTTAAATGAAGACAATTCCCCATGGTATTACTTTTATCTTTCCTGTGTAAATCCCAGCCTCTCCTGCACACAGACTTGTAACAGCAAAGGATGAGTACCTAATGCTGGGCATATGCTCCAATGTGGCTCCCATTAAAGTATTTCAAAGAACAGGAGAATCAGGTTTGTATATGTTACAGCAACAGCCTGCTTTCTAGTGAAAGAACAAAACATGTACTGGATAAAAAAGGTTTCCTTTTAAATAATATCAAAATGAGTTTCTAATATCCTGTATTATGTTTGCCCTTTAGATTGGAGCCATGGCTTCAGAACACAACCAGTCCACAGACTACTATTACGAAGACAATGAAGTGAACGGCACTCATGACTACAGTCAGTATGAAGTGATCTGTATAAAAGAAGAGGTCAGAAAATTTGCAGGAGTATTCCTGCCTGCCTTCTTCACTATAGCTTTCATCATTGGACTGGCAGGCAATTCCATAGTAGTGGCGATTTATGCCTATTACAAGAAACAGAGAACCAAAACGGATGTGTACATCCTGAATTTGGCTGTAGCAGATTTACTCCTTCTAGTGACTCTGCCTTTTTGGGCAGTTAATGCAGTTCACGGGTGGGTTTTAGGGAAAATGATGTGCAAAGTAACGTCAGCCTTGTACACAGTAAACTTTGTTTCTGGAATGCAGTTTCTGGCTTGTATCAGCATAGACAGATATTCAGCAGTAACTAAAGCTCCGAGTCAATCAGGAGTGGGAAAACCATGCTGGTTCATCTGTTTCTGTGTCTGGATGGCTGCCATTTTGCTGAGCATTCCCCAGCTGGTTTTTAAAATGGTCAATGACAAGGCTAGGTGCATTCCCATCTTTCCACACTACCTAGGAACAACAATGAAAGCCTCGATTCAAATGCTGGAAATCTGCATCGGATTTGTGGTACCCTTTCTTATTATGGGAGTCTGTTACTTTATCACGGCAAGGACACTCATCAAGATGCCAAACATTAAAAAATCTCGACCCCTCAAAGTTCTGCTCACAGTGGTTGTCGTCTTCATTGTCACTCAGCTGCCTTATAACATTGTCAAATTCTGCCAAGCCATAGACATCATTTACTCCCTGATTACCGACTGCGACATGAGCAAACGCATGGATATTGCCATCCAAATCACGGAGAGCATCGCCCTGTTTCACAGCTGCCTCAACCCAATCCTATATGTTTTTATGGGCGCCTCTTTTAAAAATTACATTTTAAAAGTGGCTAAGAAATATGGATACTGGAGAAGACAAAGACAAAATGTAGAGGAGATTCCTTTTGATTCGGAAGGTCCTACAGAGCCAACCAGTACTTTTAGCATTTAAATGTAAAATTGCTCTGTCTCTTGCTTGGATACACATGACTAACGCTTCTTCCTCAGATAAAACATCTGCATTATTCTGAAACTCAAATTTAAAACACTGTGGTTGCAACTTAAAGCAAAGAAGGGGTGGGGGTGGTGAGAATGGTGAGGGTAGAAGAGGAAACAAGATAATAAATGTATAAAATATATAAATTAAAATGAATATAAGAAAATAGTAGTTAACAGGCATAAATAACTCACAACACTATGCTATAGGCTAGGCCATCTAGAACACATTAATAAAGAAACTTATGTCAAGGAGCATTTATAAAAATTTTTTTCATGACAATATAAGTTTTATGAAAATTAAGGTAACATTCACATACATGTAAATATCGATGGAAATTACACAAATATTTTAGATTTTAAAAAGAATCATACCAATGGCATTATATATAATTATTTTTAATTAACTAAATTTTAATGTAAGAACTATATCTCTGCATTATTTTAGTACTTGAATAACTATAGGTTTTACTACAATCAATCTTTTTTTTTTTGGTGTCTTGATTTGTAAGTTATTTCATAAAATCCCAGAAAGACTAACAATAACACAAATATAATTTTTCTGGTCTTCTCAATATATTTCTGGCAAGTTTCTAAATATGTAATTTATTTCCACAGTGCAAATTTTCTTTAGTAATAATTGGTTACATTGATAAGTGTTAGACATATCATTTATCCTCTAGAAGCAATGCTCATATTATCATATTTACCTAAGTTTTAATTTTTATAACTTTCTGAAGGGCTTATCCATTTATGTGACTCCATTACTGAGGGCTGACTAAACAATATATTATCCTTTGTATAAAGTTTCTCATTTTTCATTTGAACACTTGTATCTTTAAGCAATGAAAAATTTTAGCACAATAAATTATTTTAAGAATGTATATAGCTTATCTTTTAAAAAACAATTACATAAAAATTATTAAAGTCCATGTAATATGTCCCTATTAAAATTAAATTTTGATAGAAATTACATTGATTGAAAATAGTAAACACTCGGGAATTTCATCTCTTACAAACTGTTAAAAAAAAAAAAAGACATGTTTTCTGCTCTTAAACATCACCTAGTCAAGACTAGTTATTTTAGATTTTTATTTTAAAATTACTTTTCCTTTTATCTATTATTTGTCGCTTGAGCAACAAATAGTTCATTTCTAAATTTGAAAATGCTTTCAAAGGCAGAATTTAAAGAAGTGTAATAATGAAACTAATAACTATATATTATAGCATTATTCTAGCACAGTGTCTGGCACAAAGGAAAAATCCATTGAATGAAAAAATTATTCATAACACTCACCACTGCTCCACCATTTCTTGCCATTAATTACATAGCTATCTCCATCTCGTTGGATGCTGCATTCAATATTGGTTGCATCACTTGAAGCTACATTAGGCTCTATAAATAAACAAAGGATGAGTTTACCAGTGGGCAGATATCATCAGTTTACAAAAGAGACTTAGGTAATGGAATATGAATTCTTTGAGGACAGAGGCATCCATGTCTTTTTCATATCCTTATTCTTTCCCCATTCTACCCTGCTTCTCCTATAACCCTACACACAGTAAGGATTCAATAAAACTGGCACTGGATGACTGAATGGGTAATCCAATATGGGTAAATAAATCCATAAAAGGGTCATTGGGTGAATGCAGTATTCTAGAACAATGGTTTCAGCATTACAGATTATGTTTTTGGCTTCCTTATTGATACATGACTTGGGATAAACTCAATTCTTTCTCCAATCATGAAAAGCAGATAAAAATCTTGTTCTCTACTTCTCACAATGGAAATCTATATTAAAAATTGGTGATGCTGGAGAGTGGGTGTAGCTTGGTGGTTGAGCACCTGCTTCCCATATACAAGGTCCTGGGTTCAATTCTCAGTCCTTCTCCCACACAAACAAACAAACAAACACAAAAAACTGGTGATCCAGATTTCCCCACTGTATAGTTTACTGTCTTAAACAGTTTCTAACTGTGCCTTGCAAATTCCATTAGGAATGCTTTCACCATTTATATACTTTGCATTCTTTAAATCCTGTTCAACACTTAACATCTTCAGAAAGTTTCCCACGAATCCCCTTAAATGATTGCTTTACTACACGACATTTCAGGACTTACAGTCTAGCTCTTGATCATAGGAATCTGCACTTAATATGCTGCTCTAATAAATGGGCTTTTCAGATATTTCATATGTTCTAGTTCTAAACCTAAAGTTCCTTGAAAAAGGGGGCTGCATTCTCTACTTATTTTGTAACCCCCAAATAGTGCTTTGTAGACAATACATCATACTGTGTTAAATAAAAAATACCTTTTATTTAAGTGGAGATCAGTTTTGCTATTATAAAAGCCCATGCAATGTTACAGAAGACTATCAATCTAGTCATTATTGAAAACACTTAAAAATCATGGCCAAATGAAATTCAGTCTAATTCTAAACTCAATGATGGAGTGATGACTTTGCCCCTTGAAGAGTTCTTAACTACCATTTCTTATGTACAAATGGTACCAACCAAGTTCATTTTTATTAACATGTTCCTAGTTTTATTTCCTCTCATTATTATAATTTAAGCCACGTGCCAACATTGGTGAAAGTTCTGTTTTTATGGGTTCATGGAAGAGTTGAGTACTTTGTAAGTATCAATACACAATTATTACAAAGATGAATCTTTTATACATAAGGCTAAAAAATATCTTAAATATCCAGAGATGGCAATTTTAGAAAGCAAGTAAAAAAGATGATGAAACTAGTTTTACTCAGTTGCTAATGCCTACAATGCCTAATGCAGATTTCCAGAAAGCATCACCTGGTTGGTTGTCTTTCCAAAGGTGAGGATAATTTCATTCTGCATGTTTTAAAATGCCAAAATTTAAAACTGGGTTCAAAACCAACGTATTCATATGTCTGGACACAAACGAATTTGCCTGAAACACAAGTCCATCCCCACATCTCTTAAGCTCATCCCTGACAGCTGCTGAATGGTTGGTTCCACAGGGGGTAGTGGTGATTTGCATTTACCTGTCATACAGAAGCAGGAGGCAATGTTCCCTTGAAGAAGAGGTTCGAGCCACTGTTTCTTCTGTTTCTCACTTCCATATAAGTGGAGCACCTCCATGTTCCCTGTGTCTACACATAGGAAGGGAAGGCATTTGTTTTGCATTTTACAGTTTACCAAATATGAAATCCATGACTTTATGTAGCTAATATAGACATGTATCTTCTTAAAGCAAATGTTTGCTAAAGAAAAATATTTTGAAACATACAGTAAATATAATTTAAACCAATGGTAAATCATGAATAGTCACAAGTATATGGCATTCAGTGCATATTTATTCAATTTATTCTGAACCACGGACTCTTGTCCAATTCATTACAATGGAGCAAGGTCCTAATAAATTCTAACTCAATTAGTATGGAGGCAAATAGCTTACCTGCCTAAACCTTTGCCTGCTTGTCTTACAACTATGTCCTGCTAGGAACGATTGCAATGCTCCTGGAGAACAATTCACATTACATGTTCTACCAAGACTGTATCCCTTAAATCTATTTGTTGTTCCTCAAACACACAACGTGCTTTCCAATTTCCATACATTTGCTTGGGTCAGGCCTTCTTTCAGGTGAAATTCTACCTATAATTCATAAATAAATTCCTGCTTAAGAGCCACCTGCTCTGCGAAGAGTCTCTGATTATTCAGTCAGAAACACGTCCTTCTTCTGAACTCACATAGTAAGTACTTTCTCTTTACCTCTAACATAGTTCTTACGGCTGTGTTCCCCACAGCACCTAGGAAAGTGCTGGGCCATCTCTCAAGGATGCTTAAAGACAGAATCACTGTCCTGGATAGAAAATGGCAGTAGTAACTTCAAAGACCCTCTCTAACCCTTAGAGGGCATTGATTAGTACATGACGCTGAGACACGGTAGTATCCCCCTCAGGTATCAGGGAATGCTTCATGTCTGCCACTGAACAAAATGTTCTAGGTGCCTTTCTCATGTCTCATTCCTATGACATTTCTAAAAATACTGTCTGAAACTTATTCTTTGAGCACCCCTATGATTTTGAGGAGTAATTTCTCAATATTACCTTTTATAATGACTTTAGGACAGTTACTGAAAGGTCTATGAAGACTGAGTTAAGTCTAAGTTAAGTCTCTCAGAGTATACTTATATTCTTCTCAGATACTCCTAACAGAGCCAACATTATATAAAAATGCATAAAAGTCTGAGTAAATTAATGCAAGCTTAAAATTCTTTTTGATTGAGGAAGAAAATAAATCCTGTTATAATTAATGAAGTTGCTTACTTTCTTTGCCTGTTTTAAATTCAGTAATTCTTGTTACAGTTTAAATGAGGTAAATAGTGAATAAAAACTTTCCAGAAATTACCAGTTTATTCTGAGAAGCTGGCAAAACAAAGTTATCATTCATGGATTGGGAAAAATTCCTAGATAAATTACTTTTAGACAAAGGATTTTTCCATTTAAAAAATCAGCCCAAAGGCAAAGAAAGTTTCCAGCTATATCTTTAGCATTAAAATTGCTGTTTTTCAATAATCCAACATACAATATTGTATGACTTATTGAAGGACAAAAAATGACAAATTGGAAGACTCATATGTTTCCCATGAGGTTTTATAACTATTTGGGGAGTATTTGGGTTGCATGAGTAGAAATTTTCCTCAAGAAGGCACTCAAAGTACTGAATAGACATTGATTATACTCTCTTCTTTATCTGCTTTGGATATGTTCTAAAACACAATATCCTGAGGCCTTCATGAAGATATCTCTACCACAAAGAGAAAATGCCTAATTTTATATTTTTGGTTTGTTTCTTCTTTGCTTAAGAGAATTGCAGATCATACCTTCATCAAAGAGAATGTATTTCCCTGCTCAATTTTTTAAAATTTCAGCAGTCTGGTGATATCATAATAGGTAGTACAAATGATAGACTCATGAAATTTTAGTAGTAGGAAAAGTCTATGACCATCAAGTAAAAAGTGAGTTAACAGGTCAAATGGAAAAATGATGACAAAGTTATGTCTACAAAGGAAGCCTTCTGTAGCATGGTTTTTCATATTAGTGGATTTCACACATTAGTGGATCATGAAATCAATTGATGCACACATTAGTGGATCATGAAATCAATTGAACGGAGTTTGGTTAGCATTTTCTAAAATAATTAAGTAGAATAAAATAGACTATATCCGATTCTACTTAGAAAATATCTGAGTGCATGGCATGTAGTAAGGGAAAGCATTCATTCATAAAACCTTTGTTTCAGCAACACACACATATATACAACTACATAAGCTACAATATCGGGTCACTTACTATGAGTAGCAATCAAAAATTTTTAAACTAAAAGACTAACAGTTCAGACCGCTTTCCACAATATGCTACCTATGTAGCATGATTTAACTTCACACAAATAAGATGAAATCTTCAGAAACTCTGTGGATAGTTAACTTTTACAACAGCTTCATTATTTGATTACAATGTAGCACAGCAGTAATTTGAAAAATCAGCATTTGGAAAAAGAGAAAACAAAATCAGGGAGATCAGAAGTATAAGAACTATTTTACAGCTCCAAAGAAATAAGTCAAAGTTCAGTATGGAACCACTTTGCTAAATGCAGACTGCATTTTTTCTCAGAAGTCCTATATAGTTCAACATGCCTATTTTTAGCAGTTTCACCCTGCATTAACCCTCTTTGGGAGTGCCTTCAACACCAGGGCCATATAACAAGCACAAAAGGCAAACTGAGGCTTGACTGATGAAGGGACACATTAGGTATCTTTCCATCATCCTTCTACCACAAATCAAGTACAAGTCCTTGATTGGCTGCATCAGAATAACCACAATATCTTCAAAAAAGAAAAGGGAAATATAGATACCCAGGGTCTACCTTGGAACTACTGAATCGAATCCCCAGGAATGGGGCTTATGAATCTGGATTTTTTAAAGTTCCTTCTGTGGTTCTTCTGCAAATCTGTTGCAAACATTCCAAATGACAACATCCCAGGTTTATTCCTTCCACTTTATCCTTTTAAAGAAGAGTAGGCCTCCTTCCCTTATCCTCCCAATTGTTCATTCCAAGGCCCTTGGAACCATCCCCGATTTCTCTCTTAATATGCCATGTGTGATCAGGAAATCCTCTTGGCTCTGCCTTCAAAACATATTTAGAATCTTTCCACTTTTTACCCTTTCATTGGTACCCTAGTCCAAACCACCACCATTTCTCAGTAGGATTATTGGAAGAGATTCCCTGCTTCCCTTCTTTCCTCATTCAGTCAATACTCAACATAGCAGCCGAGTGATTCTTATTAAATTGAAGTTATATCTTGTCACTCCTCTGCTCAAAATCCTCCAATAGTTCCTCATTTCACTGAGGTTAAAGGCAAAATCCCTCACCTGCCCTAGAAGGTGCTATGTTATCAGATGTCCTTTACCTCTCTGCTCTCTTCTCTTTCCCTAGCCACCCTGGCCTTCACATTTTCTGTTCCCTCTGCTATGAACATTCCTCCCCCAGATAAGAGTATTTCTAACTCTCTAACATTCTCAAGTCTTTACAGAATCTCACATTTTCAATTAGGCCTATGCTGAACTTCTGTTGAAAATGATAACCCATATTCTCTGTCCCTTAGCACTTCAGACTTCACCTACACTACTCTACTCTTTTTTTTTTTTTCAAAGCATTTTTCATTTTCAAACTTACTACACAATTTACTTGTTTATACCATTTATTGTTTATTTTTGTCTCACTCCATTAGTATGTCAGCACCATGAAGGCAGGGATGTTTGTGTATTTTAATCACTGATGTGTCTCAAGGACCTAGAACAGTACCTGGTATATAGTAGGTGACCAATAAATATTTGCAGAATGAATAGAGAGGTAGTTATGCTAACCAAAAGATTTGAAACTCTTTACCCATTTTGCCTAGGCATAGAAATGTCCAGTCCTCAATTATGATCCTTATTTTGCCAATCTCTGTGGAAGCAACCCCTCCCTCTTCACCAATACTTTTAATGTAATGATGTTTAACAAAAGAATAATTTTGAGATCCTTTTTTATGTTTAGGTCAAAGCAACTGAAAAGTAAAAGTCTAGATAAATTTATAAATCAATGACTATAGAAAAACTTGCTCATTGTCACGAAATACGGAAATTTTAAACACTGCTGAAAATATCTGAGAAAGCTCTAGTTTTAAATAATAGAGTAACCTGGTGCTTGGCAGTTAAACACATCTGGAGCAAAAAAGCATTTTCCTGTTTCTTCAGCAATCAAGGCATAGTCCACCTGGCTGAGACCGCTTACAGCTGGCAAAAACAAGTTCCAGAGGCCCTCTGCTTTGGCCATTTCCTGTCAAGGTAATGAACATGCTTCAATGATCATAATTTACTATGACCTAAAGTAGTTTGTTTAAAAAAGATATTGGTATTTATGCTTTTTGAAATTTAGAACACCTGTGGAGTTATTTATTTCATTGTACCCCACAAAGTGCAAAACCATGTGGTTACTAATTCATTATAAACCAACAGTTTCTTGTCTGTAAAGGATAAATGCCTTTTCCTCCAAGCTTCCTTAAATTTGGCTGAAAAACTAAATTTGCTTACTTGACTACTTCTTATGTAATCATAGACATGACAAGAATCTCCCACATTTAAGTACAATCATGCCAGATATACTATTTTGTGCCATTCAATTTCTTGTATTTGTTGTTCTTAAGATTTGAAAACATGCTATTTGGATTAAGAACATGTTGGATGTTCTGCCTTGATTTCAGTCTCAATTAGTGACATCTGGAAATCAGTAGTGTCGGTCATATTTTTCCTTGAACAGTGGTAATAGGCTGTTTTTGAACTTTCTTTTAAAACAGTTATTACTGACATAATTATCCTCTCTCTATGTAAAAGCAACAACAAAAATCTAAGGTCTCAAAGAAACACTTGCATATAAAATTTCTAATGCTAAGTTTTATTTTTTGTTTTCTTACCTTGAGTTTATCAATCACCAAAGGTTTTCTCCACTTGTCCACTGAATTTTCATTTTGAACATAGAACTCAATTACCTCCTTAAAGTAATAAAAGGAAAAAAAGTTCATTAGCTAAAGTCAATACAAAGTAAACAATGTGACAAAATGCTAATATCCAAAGTAAACATTTCTAGGTGAAGAAGTTTCAGCTGCTATGAAATCAGTAAAATTTCTTTTTAAACCAATACACATAAAGCACATAAAATTCACAAAATTATGTTGCCTCAATAGTCAACAGACTCCAAAATCTTATACCAAGATTTGAGCCTCTCGTTTTCAGCAATATGGCACACCAGATGTTCATAGGAACCCCTCCCGGTGTAGTACAACAACAATTGCTAGATAAAATGTTTAAAAATAATAAGATACCAACTATATTTAGTAATGAATAACGCTGGAAGGAAAATGAGAGAATTCCTAAGTTCCTAAGAGGCAAGGAGCTAGAAAAGCTTAGGTGTGAGTGAACATGAGCTAAATTTGTCCAGAATAGGTAGGCTGATCTGTGTTAGCCTGGGCCCTGGATTTTAATGGGCCACATAGGCAGGGGTCAGCAGACAAAATCAAATGTCCCAAAGAGGGCAAGAGGGGAGATTAGAGACCACCACTCTTCCCACCAAAGCCTGGGTGCCAAATGGTAAAATCTAAGTGGAGAAAATAGAAGAAAAAAAACACACAAAAAACACAACCAACCATCCCTCAGAGATAGACGATGGGGACATAGACCTATATACAGGTCTTATTTCTGGGTGGAAAAGAAAAAGAAATGTTCCTAACCTCACATCTGCCTACATCCATGTTTAGACTCCAAATTCATAGACCTGTAGGTTAAATTAAGTTTAACTGTTCCTGAGTGACTATGACTGCAAGAACCTGGCAAAAACAAAAGCAAAAGCAAAAGCAAAAGCAAAAGCAAAAGCAAATCTTCTATGGAGGAAAAAGTTTTAAACAAAAGCCTTAAATAATTCCCACAGAATTCGAAAGAACATGAATTCAGAATGAAAAAATTTTAAACTCTCAAGGAAACAAAACACCATTGACAAGAAATAGCAAAAGCAATAATTTAACAAAATAGAATCACATTCCCCAAAGACCATAGAAAAAATAATGATCAGATACAGAATATACTTGTGTTCAGTAGATTTCAAGAATAAAGGAAGGAATTAAAAGTGTGACAGGCTACTATCAAAACTGACGAGGCAAATTTGAAAGAGAACTGAGAATAACTTCAGGAAAAGAAAACCACTGTAATTAAATGTAAAACCTGTATGGCAATGGTTCCCAAATTTTAGTGTATATCAGAATCACCAGAAAACTTACTAAAAACACAAGAGTCCAAGTCCTATTCTACTTCAATGAGCCTGGGCCTCTGTGTTCTTTGCTAGCTCTCCAGGCAGTTTCGATATACTCCAAGATTTGAGAACCACCCCTCTAGGAATGGGTTGAAAAGTAGATTAGATATAGATGCAAAACATTAAACTGGAAGAAAGATCTAGAGAAATCATTTGGAACAAAGCACAAAATTCAAAAGAAGGAAACTATGAGTGGTTAAGGAACGTAGTAAGTACAGAAAGAACTTCTAACATAAGTCTGACTGGAGTCCTAGCTGAAGAGAATGAGGGGTGAGGCAATATTTTTAAAACGTAGATAGGAATTTTTGAGAACTGATAAAAGACATGAATTCTTAAATTCAGAAAGCAAAATGTAGCCAGAGCATGGTCAAACTAAAGAACATCAGAGAGAAGAAAGGCTCTTAATGAAGGAGAGGGTAAAAAACAGCAGATTATGATAATGAAACATCAATTAGATTGAGAGCTGATTTCCTACAACAACAATTGAAGCCAGAAGGTAATGGAATAATATCTTCAATTACTGAAAGAAAACAACCATCAACTGAGAATTCTATATCCAGTAAAAAACTATCTTTCAAGAATTAGAACAAAACAAAGTATTCCCAATAATAATAATAATAATAATAATAATATGAAAGGAAGGAAGAAAGAAAGAAAAGAATGGAAAGAAAAAAGAAATATAAACAAAACAGTTTATTAGCAGATTCTCCCTAAAAGAACTTGATCCCTAGATAAGGAACATTTGAGTTTCAAGAAGGAATGGTAAATAAATGAAATGACAAATATGTAGATAAATCTATATTAAAAAAATGGCCACATAAAACAATAACAATAATCTTTAATTTGTGATATTAAAAGAACCAAGGTAGAACTAAAATATTGGACTAAAATGGAATTTTCCAATATTTCGCTATTATAACATCTCCACCTATTATTTTTTCAACATTTCAGCTAGTAGAATTACTGGGTTAAAGGACATAAACATTGTCAAAATTCTTAATGCATATATTCAAATTATTTGCCAAAATTGTTGTATCAATTTACAGTTGCACAAGCAACATACAAATAACATTCCTTTCATTGTAGCCTGGGTAGTCTAGAGTACTGCTGTGTTTAACAAACACTTCCAGTAGGCAAAGGAGTGCTTTTTTAAAGGCACCAGCACGAATAGCGCTTGCCATTTCTATCAAGATGTCAGCTAAACTGGAAGATTTCCTGTCTGGGGTTGTTTATTATTTCCATTCCCCATATTACCCTGGAAATAGTCAATACTGTTGTGTTTCATAAGAAATATATTATGCAAAACATTTACAATTTCCTAATCTCTGACTATATCTTTATGGTACTATAGTTCTGAGAAACTACATTATGCCAGTGTTTACATAATTACTTAAAAACTTGTTTTATTTAAAATTCCTGTTCTCATATATACTCATTTATAGATTTGTAAAGTTTATTTGTTGCATGGTAGGACTCAGATTAAACAGAATCTTAAATCTGAGCATACAAATAATTTTATAATATAATGTTTTTCATTTAAACATAAGTCTATAAGAAAGAAGCTAACAGCTACTCCCTAGAACATTACTAGACTCAGTAAGAAAATATGATTAATATTATCATTATGCTAAAAGTATATTCTCAATAATATGTCATGTTGGTAGTTCCTGTTTGATGTGCTATTTTAGGGGACCTTATCCATTTGAAATAGGAAGAATAAGCTTTTAATATTTTCATAGATAATGAATGGTAATGGTAATGATAATGGGAAAAGTGGCATCAGGTTCTCAGCCAACAGCACTTTTTAGATATCTGAGGAGTTTCCAAAGGCAATTAGAATAGTTCAAATGAAGCTTATTTTTCCCCATTATTGAAAATTTGAAAAATATGTAAAAGTAAAAAGAAAAAGTCATTAAAAGTCTTAGTAGCTAAAGATATGTACTGTTAAAATGTTGTTGTATTCCAGGACACAATTTCATTTTCCAGACATGACTCTTTTGGTTTTTGTAAATACAGTTATAACATTGGATAGAAATTTATAGACTTTTTCCCCTTCCATTTTGATAAAGCTATTTACTTTTCTCCAACTATAATTTCAAATGTGTGTTTCCTAGATAGGGATTAGTATTGTTCAGAATCATTCTATAGGAGAAAGTATTTTTACAGATGTTGGTATAAGTTTTAAAAGAAGAAAAGGCTCACATTTATCAGATGTGGATGCATTCCAGGTTGGAAAGATTTGTAAAGGCAAAATGACTGTGACTTTCCTTGCCATTCAAAATGTTGACAATCTTCCTTTTAAATATATAGACTGTTTTTTCACTGACCATAACAATTTTACTTTCACTGAAAATTCTTTGTAAATATTTAATAGCTGCATGATATTAAGTTCAGAAGATGTATCACAGCCTGACCTATGACATTGCTCTTCTGTGTGACTGTTTCCCTTGATTGTCTATTTGTATATATAAATGAAACAGCAAGCTAATATAAGTAGTCTACTTGGTTTCCTCTGCCAGTTCTGGCTTCTCCTATGAATGATGGGCTGGTTTGAAGTGATAGTGTACTAACAGATAGGTTCCATTTTAGAGTGAGCAAGTGGGAATCTGGCAGGCTGAGAGGTAAGTGGGGTCTCCACCTAACTCCCCACAAAAACAAAAACAAAAACAAAAAACAACACAACATGGAAAACCCTACTCTAAGGCACTAACCCTCCCTTTGGAAGACTTGGTTTCTTTGAAGCACATCATTTGCTTTCTTTAGAGCACTGTTGCCTGCACTCTTCTGTCTGAGGCAAACACCTTGCTGCCCAGAGTTGTTAAAGACTAACCCAAGCAGTTTTTCTGCAGGTAATTCTTCAATCAAACATTTTGATTTCTCTGTCGCTTCTTACTCTTGCTCTATGTATCAGGCAATCACGGAGTCCACTGTGGAAAAAGAATGTTTACCACCTTTGTTACAGCCTTCTCTTATTTATTTATTTATTTATTTATTTTTGAGGTACTGGGGCCAGGGATTGAACCCAGGACCTCTTATGTGGGAAGCCAGTGCTCAACCACTGAGTCACCTGGGTTCAATTCCTGGTACTTCCTTTAAAAAA
>JAQZBX010074868.1:0-14694 GCA_029593785.1 Cabassous unicinctus
AGCATCTGGCAACACTGCTTCTGTCTGACAATGAAAACGGGGCCCACTAACAGGTGTTCCCCTTACGCCGCGCTGCCAGGAAACTTGGAGCCACGTTCTCTTAAGCCCTGATGCTTATTCCAGTGCTTATCCCTATTGTGACTTTTTTGTTCCCAGGCCAGTTAGCAAACGGTCTGAGTACCTCTGGAGCTCAAAGTGCCGTCTCCCTGAGATGCGCAGATGGCAGAGGGAGCCTGAGCACACTGACCTGACTCGGGACTTCCTGGGCCCATAGCGCCCGACCTGAGGCCTGAATTGTGTGAAGGGACTTTGTTGTTGCCTTTTGAATTCAGGTGGAGGTGGAGAGAAGAGAGATTGGTGGCCAGGGTGTGGGGACTCATTCTTGAACAGAAGGCAGCCCTGCAGCTCACAGGGCAAAAGCGGTTACCAAGATAATAGATTCAGGTAGTGTCGCTAACATGACTTTGTAGCCACAAGCATTGAGACCTAGTGACATTTGGGTTACATCCAAAAGGCATGAGAAAATGACGTAAGTGAAATTGTAGAGACACAGCATGGGAAGGCATGGGGTGAATTGATTGACTGTGGCCTAGAACCCGGGAAGGTGTCCTGGGAAGGTAACATTCGCACTGGTTCCTAATTGGAAATGATGGGGCTGAGCAGTCCAGGGAGGGAAAAGCATAGGCAAAAATCTAAAAGTAGGAGGCAGGCGGGATTGTAGGCTGCCTGAGTTCATAGTGGGGGTGCAGATATTTACTGAAATGTGAGGAAATGATGATTGAGAGTAGACCATAAAAAGGAGGATTGGAATTTTTATGGATATGTGAGATTTTGAGACTTCGCTCCCCTTTCACCCTGAGCTAATGAAATCATATTCTTCCTTCCTCCCACACCTGTGCAGATTCCTCTGGGGGAAGAACAGTCCACTTCTTTGGGAGGAATCCATTCTTTACTCTAGATAACAGTGGTGATATTTTCTAGCCTGAAAATTATTACTTATGATCTCGTGTTTAATCATTTAAAACATCTTACAAAGGTATGCTAAGATGTTGAGTATAGCAAGGCCGTCAGTAGTGATTCTCAAACTTCAGTGTACATAAAAATCTCCAGAGTGCTTGTTAAAAGGCAGATTCCTGGACCCTGCCCGCAAAGATTCTGGTTTAGTAGGTCCGAATGGGGCCCTGGGATCTGCGTTTCAATACTGATGTGGACTTTTGAGAAATACTGACTTAGAGTTTATGGTGCATATTAAAGGCAGGGTAAAAAATGAAACTAGAGAATGAAAGAAAACCAAATCAGAATAGTAGAGGCCTCAGGCACTGTGGCCAGAATTTGGACTTTATCCCATGAGCTGAGGGAGTGAGTAGTCTTTAAGCTAGAGAGTCATGTGATTTTTAAAAAGCTAATTCCAGAGGAATTGACAAGGATTAGAGTGGGGGAGGGGGGAAAGAGATGGCAGGTTGAATGATACTGATGCAGCAGAATTCTCAGTAAATGTATTTTACTTTTTGTTTTCAGTATTCTCTTGCTTGGAAAAGTAAGCACTTTGAAATATCTTTCAAAGTCTGAATACTGGTGCAGATGCTGACATGTAGCTTTACGTTCTGCCCTATGCCTTCTGAGATAATTCTTCCAGATAGAATTAACATTATCACCTGCCAGTCCAACAAAACCTTTAGTAATCTTGCTGTACTTAGAATCAAGAGTCCATCTTAATTGGTCGCTATTAAGACTATCAGGTTCCAAGATCTTTCACACTAGCATATATTCATTAAAATATCTTACTAAAACAGTTTTTTAAATTTTCTTTGTGGTTAGTTGGTGTGATTATAATGGTGAGGCCTGGTGCCTCCAATTCCTATAGGGGGAAAAATGTTTTTTTAAATGATTCCTTCCAATTGGTGTTGCTAATAGTTTGAAACTTGGAAAATTAGCTTAGTGGTGTAGTATAAAGAGTCTGTGCTGTTGTATTTCAGTGATTTGCAATTAGTGCTTCTTTGTCCTATAGTTTTGTTTTTTGAGCACCATCCTGTAGGAGGATTTCTTCATGAATCATGGACATCGCAAGTTATTGATGTTTCCTTGACTTACCCTTCTCATTGACTATGAGAAGTGACAGCAAATTTTTCTGCTGTGAGCAGTGTTTCTAATATTTTATACTGATGACAAAAGGTCATATATGTGCATTGTCACCTTTCTTTCAAGAATGATACTCCTTTTGAAAGTTTTCCTAACCATTTCTAGCTATTGTACTAATTTTATTACTAAAATAAAATCTTATTGTAAATTAACTTTGAAAACAATTCAAGCCACAGGACAAGGAACTTTTCTTAATAAAACCTAGAAATATACCTTATCATTTACACTTCCAATGACAGGCTGTTTTATCTGGCTCTCAAAAATGAGGAGGCCAAACCACATGCACATGAGTCATTTGCCAAAAGACGGGATATATTGATGGCCATAAGGGACAATAAGGCATAATATTTGGACAATAAGACATGATGTTCATCCTGGGAAATCTTTGATGTGCTCATTGTAACCCTTGAACCCCCTTTCTAACCTCAGAAAAAAACTGTACATCCATATGTATCCCCTTGCCACCCTCAGTTTTAATCCTCATTTCCACAGATGTTATATGACATGTGCAACCCCCACCCATCATTACACCTGTAGAGCCTCCCCAGAATTTCCTTCATTCCATTTCCACTGGCATGGCTTAGCACTTTTTGTCTGTAAATATTCATTCACTAAATCAGTTGACAACATTTATATGTGTGGGGGGGGGGGGGACAAAAAACTAGGCTCTCAACTGTGGGAATTTGCCAAGATAAAACAAGCATAGGTCTCCCCAGCTTAAAAAACTGCCATTTGACACCTCTTCCATTATGGATTGAAGCCATACCCATCCCCAGGTTGGGAGATTTTGTGGAAAATGAACATATATTATTAAAAGACAATGAAGATTTTCTGGAGCAGGATGACTGATTTTCACAACCTGGTTTACCTGAAAGGTGAAATGAAAGGTAAGATGAAGGGAATATAGCTCCAGGTTTGAGATATCCACAAAGTCTAGGATCAAGAAAGGAAGACAGAAAAAAGAAAAGGAAGGAGACAGTATTGGAGCAGAAGAACTCAGTGGTACAGAAGCCATATTGGTGAAGGAGGTGTTGCTCAGATACCAGATTTCGCGACAACCAAGTTGGACCAACATAGAGCCCAAACAGGAAAAAATCTTGTGCCTCCAAACATGAATAGGAGGAATTTCACATTAGCACAACAATGATATACCAGTACACACCAATTTGAATGGCTAAAATTCAAAACACAACACCAAAGGCTGGCAAGGATTTGGAGCAGCAGGAATTCTCATTCATTACTGGTGGGAAGGAAAATGGGAAAGGCACTTTGGAAGACAGTCTGGCAGTTTGTTACAAAGCTAAGCAGGGCCTTACCATATAATTTAGCAACCATTCTCCTAGGTATTTACCCAAATGAACTGAAAACTGATGGTGAATCAAAAACCTGCTCATGGATGTTTATACCAGCTTTATTCATAATTGCCCAAAGCTAGAAGCAACCAAGATGTTCATCAATGGGTGAATGGGTAAACAAAATGTAGTACATCCATGAAGTATATTATTCGGTGATGGAAATGAGCTATCAAGCTACGAAAACCATGGAGGAACATTGAATGTATATTGCTAAGTGAAAGAAACCAGTCTGTAAAAACTACACTCTACATAATTCCAATTATATGACATTCTGGAAAAGGCAAAACCATAGAGATAGTAAAAAGATAAATGGTTACCAAGAGTTGAGGGGGAAGCAGCTGTGGCTCAAGCAATTGAGCTTCCATTTACCATATGGAGGACCCAGGTTTGATCCCTGGGACCTCCTGGTAAAAAAGAAAAAAAAAGAAAAAAGGCGTCCCAGACCTGCGCACAACGCACCAAAAAAGACAGTGACGCAACCAGATAGAAAAAAAAAAGTTTGGGGGAAAGGATGTATATTAGTCAGGGTTTTCCAGGGAAACATAACTGTGTGTATGTTATGAGATTTATTATAGGAATTGACTCACATGACTGTGAGAATGGGCAAGTCTGAATTCCATACAGCAGGCTGCAAGTTGAGAACTCTGATGAAGGTTTTTATGAATTCTGCAGAAGAAGCTGGCTGGCTGAAGTAGAGAAATTCTTTCTGACTGCTGAAATAATCATTTCTCCATTTAAAGTATTCAACTGATTGGGTGAGACTTCTCGAATTGCCGAAGGCAATCTCCTTTGTTGTTAATAGATATAATCAGCCATAGATACTGTAGAGCAAGTAGCTACATAGTGCGTCATGGGAACACAGGCTCAGGCACAATAGAAACTCAGCCCTTTGTACTTACATAACACAAAGGGTCCAAAAGAGTAGGGGAAGAGATCCCAACGTGACCATTCTTCGGGGGAGACCAAACTGTCCCAGCCTGCGTCAGTGGATGGCAGCTCCGCACACTCCACTTGGGCCAGAGGAGGGACACACCTGAACTGTTAGAGGGTAGGGTATTTATACATCTTAGGGCCAGGGGGTCCTGCTACTGAACGTTCCCGCTCTCATAAGTAGCTGGGACTGCTTGTGGTTTCTGGGTTTAAGGCATGGTCAGGGATTTCATTGTACCTAACATCTCCCTGGGTCTGCTGAATGAAAATTTACTGAAACATCAGCAGCCAATAGAAAGGAGGTGGGGGCAGGGTAGGGCTGGGAGATGGCTCCTGAGTGTATCTGTGACTTCCCCAGCAAATGCAATTAACTGATTAATGATTTAAATCCATGAAATATCCTCACAGTAATAATCAGGCCAGTGCTTCCATGACCAAACAACTGAAACAACTGGACACCATAACCTAGCCAAGTTGACCCATGAACTTAACCATAACAGAGGGGTGGTGGGTTGGGGGGAAGATATGAGAAGGTAGAACGCAGAGAACTTTTATTTTATTTTTTATTAATAATTTTTTTAAAAAAGATACTTAGATTACATAAATGTTACACAAAAATTATAGGTATACCCATATGCCCTACCTCCCACGCCTCCCACAACCTCCCACATAAACATCTTTCATTAGTGTGGCACATCGCCTGCAATGGATATACATATCCCGGGGCTTTGCCACTAAGCATGGACCATAGTTCACATTGTAGACTACACTCTCTCCCACACAGTTCTGCATGTTATATGCTGATGTAAAATGGCCTATATCTGTCGTTGCTATGTCACTCAGGATAATTCCAAAGTCCCGAAAAAGCCCCTGTATTACAATTGCTTTTCCCTCTCCCTGCCCCCCAAAGCATCCAGTGGCCACTGGCTCCACATTAATGTTGTAATTTCTTCCATTACTTGAATCACAATATGTCTACAATAGAATACCAGTAAGTCCACTCTAGTCCATAGCTCTCCCCACAATCCTGAGGAGTCTGGGATGGTGATGTCCACTCTACCTCCAAGTGAGAGGGGGCTTATTATCCCATGGATAAGATGGATGGGATTATCCTGCCTGCAGCTGCAGACTCTCTCCATTCCCTTGGGTGGTCGTTGTCCATCATCATCTCCCGAGAACTTTTAAGTGTTGAAACTATTCTACATGATACTGTAATAGTGGCTTATATGACATGATGCATGTGTCAAAATCCATAAAACTGTACAAAACAAAAAATGAACCCTAATGTAAACTATGGGATTTATTTAATAATATTGTATTTGCATTGGTTCATTCATTGTAACAAATGTACTCCCCAATACAAGATGTTAATAAGAGAAACTTGAGTGGGGCCAAAAGTATATAGTAACTTTCTGTACTTTCTATGCAATTTTCCTGTAAACCTCAAACTGCTCTAAGAAAATTAAGTATTTAAAATTAAAAAAAAAAAAAAAAAAAAAGGAAGCTGTGGTGTACTAAAGATGGCTGAAAAATGTTTGTCACTCCCCTGCAAGAGGGAGTTTATTTTCCATCCTCTTGAATCTGGGCTGGCTCTGCAACTGCATAAATAGCAGAACACAGTGGCTCTGTGTCAGTTCTAGGTCTAATCTTTAAGGAATGGCAGCTTCCACTTCCTCCTTCCTGACATGATCTCTCTTAGGACACTCACTCTCAGAACCAAGCCACCAGGCTGTGAAAAGCCAAGTATAGGACACATATAGCCTCTCCAATCAACAGTTCCTGCTAAACAACCAGCCAGTCGTCTGCACCAAATACCAGTTAATTGAATGAGCCATTTGGATGTTCTGGTCTAGGCAAGTTTATACATGACTGCAGCCTCAGCCAAAAGAACCTCCCCGCTGAGCCCAGTAAACTCATAAAAAATATGAGAGATAATACAATGGTTATTGGTTTAAGCCACTAAGTTTTGTGATAGTTTGTTATACAATAGATAACCAAAATAGACATTGAAAAAATATCTGATGATGGAATAGAGCATGAAAATGGAATTTCTAAGAAGAGCCATAACCCCAAAGATCAGGAATTAGAGGAAAGTTGAGATACATAAAACAGAAAATATTTAGAAGAGATTGTTTTGTATTAAACCTGATCAAGTTCCTTGACCAGAGATTACACGTTAGATTTTCCTCGATTACAAAGTGGTTGTGCCCTAAATTTCTCTTACTCTGTTGCATATATTCTTATGATGAGGTAGAGAAATTGTTACTCTCAGAAGCTAATGCCAAAGATCCTCTTAGAAAAGGAATTGTACTTATATATATATATATATATATATATATATAAGTGTTTGCGGTAGAAAGTGAGGTCCTTAGCATGCTGGATGTAATGTGCTCTGTACCTAGCAAGGGAGGTGTGAGAGGGGAAACGAGTGGAGTTGGAGCCAGAAAATGACAGAAGACGATACAAAGCTTGATATAACCCCTCAAACCCATGGTAAAGTTACTAAAAGTTTGATGTGAGCGCCTGCTTGTGGAATCAGTGACATTTGTTCTTAGAGCTAAGACAGAACATGACACAGTCTTCAGCAGAGCCACACATCTCCAAAGGAGAGAAAAAATCTAGTCTGATGGGTTTATTACATGTATTTGTTTGATATTTACACCAAGGATTGTAGCCTGGAGCTCTTGGTCTTTTATCCTTAAAATTCGTGCAAGTTTCAAATTCTCTTCCATAGTATATCTGTTTTAATAAAATTATTCTTCAAGTAATTTTACTTTTCAGTAACAAGTAGAAGTGCCATATCTTAAGCTATAGTTTAACTTAACCCCTAGTATATACCTATTCATTCGCCTAGAGCAGTGTTCTCAACTGGGGGCAATTTTGTCTCCTAGGACGTATTTGGCAAGGTCTGGAGACATTTTTGGCTGTCAGGATTGGGGGCCGGTGTTGGGAGGTTGCTACTGGCATCGAGTGGATAAAGATCAGGGATGCTACTAAACATTCTACACAATGCACAGGATGGTACCAGTGGATGAAATACTATGTGAACAAGGATGCTTTATTCCCCATGCCAACAAAGAATTATCTGGTCCAAAATGTTAATAGAGCCAATGTTGAGAAACCCTGACCTAGAGATACTCATGCCCCAACATGAGAAATATGCATATAAATTAAAAGAGGGAGTAAAAGAAGAAAGAAAATAAATGGAAAGAAAATAAAACGGAGCAGAAAAGAGGCCAAAAAATACGTATCACAAAATGCATATCCCTGATAAAAGTGAACTACAAATTTATCTCTAGCTTCCTAGCAGCCAAATAAAAAAGGAAACCTAAGTCATTAATGAGTTAACTGGGGGATGGATTGTAGTGGCCACAGTGGAACTCTTAGAGAAGAACTCTGGACTGGGGTACCGACTATAGGAAGTACTTTGGAAATGAATGGAATGATTGACCTCTGATATTTAAAAGCTGTGACATAAGACCTATTGGGTCAGAGGAGAGCTAAGCGTGTTACTTGGGCTGCTGGATATTCACCATTGGCCCCTTCAAATCCACTCTCCAGATTTCTCCACCCTGCTCTGTGCCCAGGAGGCAAGCCTGTAGGATCAGCATCCCCGGGCAACTCTGTTCCCTCACTTCCCGTTGTATCTGGAAGCTGGAGCTCAGCTCTCTTCCTGCCAGGCCATGGGGTTGACTGTGGCTGCATTCCTCTACCAAAGGCCCCAGCTCCTGTCAGGCAACACTAACCCAGAACTACAGCCAAAGCAATGTCCCTCCAGAGTTGATACCTCCCCACTATGGTGAGCCCCATGGGGCTTCTCTGTCCCTTGCTGGGGTCCCTCGCCCCAGTGTTGTAAGTGGTCCCTTGATTAAGAAACTCTCCTGGGGTACCTCATCTGTTTCACCGTGTCACTACTTGAAGGTAAGCAGAATGAATATATTAACACATCTCTGGAAAGAATGTGACCTTCAGAAAGAGGAATTAATCAGAACCTGAAGCCAAGTAATAGCCAGAGACACAAACACAGGCAACATATCGCTTGAACTGCCTAAGGGTAAGGATGTGTTGGCCAAGGACACAGTATTTTATTCATGGGTACTGTTACCCACAGGACAAGATGAAGGTAGGAGCCTCAGGCTACCAGACTTGGTTCCACTGCATTAGCCATTGAGATTCTACTCACATCCCTCTTTGATTTCTTTCTAAGATTATTTGGCTACCCACGTATACTCGCCTACAGGGAGAGATTGCTTGGTTATTGAACTTCAGTATGATACTCTTGCCAGCTGTACTATCATTGTTAATTAATAATTTATTCTGGTTTTTCTCCTGCCTCTGCAGCTTTGGGTAAGTGTGCATCTGAAAGATGGGTCACCACTGGGGTTCTGATGGCTCCAGTTTCTGAATTTGCAAGTTCAGAATCATGGTGAATTTGACAAAGACTCCCACCCCCCACTCCCTCCTGTGACCTGGCTCAGATGGCACCTACTTCACAGACACCCTTTCTATTCATCATTTTTGGCTTTAGGACTGATCTTTAAATCAGGGATGCTTTGTTCCCCATTCACCTCCCTTTTCTTAAATCTCTGTTGTGGCCAACACTGTTGATTGCCTCCCTAATGTCCATTTCTCTTTCTTCCTTTCTGACATAACCCTGATTAAATGTGCAATGTACCGCTTAAAAACACGTCCCCAGATTCCCTCCGCTATGTGACCTGGTTCAGACCGACCAGATAGGCGCAAATATGCACTGGATGTAACTTCCAGGAAAGCTGTTACTTTCCTGCTAACAAAAGGCCAAATCAGCTGGTACGAGCTTCTGTCTTCTGCCCTCCCTCCCTTGCATGACTGGAGGTGGAGCTCTTTTCCTACAATCCTGATTATGAAAACCACAGGCTAAGGATAGCAGAGTAGGAATCTAGAAAGTAGCTCTGGTCTTTGATGACTTCCTTGAGCAGCTGACCAGTCCTGCTGCCTGACTTCACACTTACCAAACCAGAAAGAAACCCGTGTTCAGTTAAGCTCCTAGAGTTGAGTTTCTGCTACATGAAGCCAAATGCATCTTAACTGGTACCTCTTAATCTCTTCTATTGACAGGTCTCCGATGTCATTCTTCTTAAACACATGTGCTGAGAACCCTGAAGTCATGTGTGTATCCTAAGTTGTGTGGGAATAAGTGGTCTGTTAATGAAAATACTCAACCTATACTTATGACCCTAGAATGCTGCAAATGAACAGCATATGTTGAAAGTAGTAAAGGAGTCAGAAATAGATATTATGAAATTGCAAAGAATATAATTATATGGACTACAAGATTTTTACCTACCCTTAGATAAAACTGGGTCACAAATAAAACCCAGAAATGCAGATAAGCCAATAAAAACACTGATGAAGTTCCAGGAAATGGCTCTTTTGAAACATAGAGCAACTGCCAAAGGGAAAAAAAAAAAAAAAGGAAGTTAATAGCCTTCAAAACAATGTCATAGATTTTATTAAGATTTAATAAAATCTTAAGGAGAGCATAAGAAACTATGTTGAATTATCCTGATAATTCAAACTCTCTTTTATTGTGCATTTTATAACTGAATAATAAAAGTTCTGCATTGTAATTAATGGATTACATGAATTGGAAGAGCCATATCCACTTCAAGCAGCCAGAATAGGAAACAAAATATATGTTAAACCCACTTCTATGAAATGAAGCCAGAGGAGTGAGGAGATATTGAACCCTTTTTAGGAAAAGGAAATATCTTTTTATACTAACAATTTGAGAATTTTACCTAAGTAAAAGGAGGCTTGAGAATTAATACTAAGCTTAGAATTATGAAAGCATTGATTTAAATTGATTAGATTTCCAGAAAAAGCACTAAGGGGAATATTTGTTATATCCCCTGGGGTCATCAAAGAAAGGAAACAAAAGGCCTAGGCCTAATTAACTACATGTAACCCCTTGGGTTTCCAAAAACAAGTTCTAATATAATTTGCATTTTTATCCTCAGCAATGAGAAGTCAAGCATATAACCATTTGCAATCACAAATGATATGGCATAGAAAGGAAAAAACTATTCATAATATTTTTATCATTTTTAATAGGTGAAAAATCTGTCCATGAAAAGTTTTACTTCCAAATAGATCGTTTTGCTTTTCTTACTTCTCTACTTGGTGACTGAAATCCCTTGGATTTTGATTATTTGGGGGTGAAGGTTTTGCATGTTCAGAAGTTCTCTGTTAAAATACAAATTAGAGGAGCAGATGTAGCTCAGTGGTTGAGCACCTGCTTCCCATGTACAAGGTCCCATGTTCAATCCCTGGTACCTCCTTAAAAAAAAAAAAAAAAATTCTTTCAGAGGGCAAACACTTTAAGCCACAATAAGGACAATCACAATCACTCTAGTAAGAATAAGCTTATTAAATTTCTCATGGCAGACCGTGTTCCAATGCATTTTGAAAGGAAAGTGGAAGAAAGTATGTAGATCAGGAAACTGCCTGGGAGACCTGTCGCTATGAGGGCCTTAGGGAAGCGTGAAGGGGCTGGAGAGGGCTGTAGTAGGGCACTGATCTGGAATCCTTGCCAAGAGTTGGCACATCTTTTGGAAACAAATGTTCTTTATTCAGTAATATTTCATCAAACTCTTAAGTTTGATCTTGAAAATAAGATCTCGAGAATTCATAGACTCATCATGATAAGTAGAAAATCCTGAAGGACAGCAAATATCACAAAAGCGCAAAAAGCAGGACAGACTAAGGTATATCTATCCATCAGTTAATATACTTAATGTATATGTGTATTTAATACTTGATAACAAACCATTTTCATAGATTTTGTTTCATTTGATACAAAGCCCTCTGAAATAGATAAAGCCGGAATTGTCATCCATTTGAGGCTGAGATTTTAGGCAAAAGCTTTATATTGCACAGCGTGCAGTTATAGCCTTTATTTTTTTATTAAGTATGATCTGTATTCATTTCTATAAAAAAAAAGTTGTCTACCAAGTTCCTATTATTTATAGGAAGTATTATATTCAACTTTTATCATTTTTACTTATAATGGTCAAAAAATGGCAAAAATTCTGACCTCTGTGGAGTCCTGCTGGACGGGAATAAGAAACAAGCCAGAGATGGCCTAGAATAGAAGCTGGAAGGAAGCCAAGTTGGGCCTCCTGCCATCTGAATCATCAAGTTCAGAACTAAGTATTTACTAGTCTTGAGTATTTATTAGTCCAATCCAGGTCACTGATGAGAAAGTGAATGGAACAAAACCAATGTAAGCAGCTTTTGGAGGGACTTTTTTTCTTTACAGAGAAGCATTTCAGCAGAGTGGCTAAAAGCATGGTCTCTGAAGCCATTCTGCGTAGGCTTGAATCCCAGTTCTACCACTTAATCATTTTGTACTTGTTTCTTCAACCATAAAATGAGGATTATGCTAGTGCTTACTTCACAGAGTTGTAAATACTAAAGAGTTAATATAAATAGGCCGTTTAGATCAGCCCAACACACAGTAAGAATTATATACTGTAAGCATTAGCTTTATTATTATAGAAACCAAGAATATTTTAGGCATATAGACAAAAGCAATGGAAAAGCAGAATTCAATTCCAATTTGCTGATTCCGAGAAGGGAGTAGATAGCATGAAGACAAAAAAGATTATGTAGTTTTGGTAGTTTTGTGCTTTTGTAGTTATATAGTGGGAATGCTAATCATTTATTAGCGGAGAAACTATCCAGAGAGACCTTTAACCTAATTCAAGTCTCAGTTATAAACTAGTTTTGATGCTGGTTTTCAGAATAGAGAATATATGCTGCACTTTGAGGTGAGCATCTTCTAAAGTGAAAACAAAACTATGGGAAGAATGTCACATGGAGTTGCAGGAGACAATGTTGGCTATCCCTTCATGCCCTTTGGACCCCATTTTTTACCATTTTTTGTGCACCTCTCTGGTTTGTTTGTGCTTTAACTCCCCATGGCCAGCACCTTTGGCCTTTCTTTGGCTGGCATCCCTCAGTGTACTGAAGCTGCTTTTCCTGCAAATGTGGATCCAGAAGTGCTTATGAATTTGCCTCTGCCTGGGTGGCCTTTAGGTGATGGGTACTCGACTATGAAAGCCAAGCTCCCTGCCTCGAGCAGGGACAACTCGTCCATGTAGTTTACACTCCAGATTCGCCTGTGGTGTCAGGCTGCGCTTACCTTCTGAAGGGTGTTTCCTGAGAGCCCACCTTCTTGTGGGTTTGCTCCCCTTCCCTATCCTCCTTCCTTCATTTCCTTCCTGAATTCCTCTGGGAGCACTTTCTTCATGAACTCCTTGCACATGAATCCTTGACTGAGGGTCTGCTTCTGGGGAATATGACCTAAGAGAGAGGTGAAGGTACTTTCTGTCTTATTTCATAATTAAAGATTGGGAATTAGGGCAAGTTCTGGAGCCACAGATCCAAGTTCAAATCTTGTCTTACCGCTTATTGACGATGTCAACTTCTCTGTGCCTGCCTCCTGATGTGCAAAGGTTCTCAGTTTACGTAGTATTCCATTACTTCTCAACACAACCAAGAACTGCCTTAGATTTTGAGTTGCAGAGAGAGGAACAAAACATTTGCTAAAAGCTTGGCATAGGACTAGGTTCCCTTGATATGTTATCTCATATAATCCTCACAAAAACCAAACTGGGCAAGCATGCCCATCCTTGTTTAATAATGAAGAATTTGCGGGGAGGAGAAGTTGAGTAATTTGCCCAAGATTACACTGAGTGAATATTTTAATGCAGGAAAACTTATGTAAAAGTATAAGAAGGACTCAGAAAAAAATGTAAAATTGTATGTAACTTTGTTGTATAAAGGATATGTCTATGTAAATTATATGTAACATAGTTTTATAAAACATGTCTGTAAATAAATCTTCAAAAGTAGACTGTAATCAAATGTTGAGAAAATGCAAATATATATGAAGCATATCTCACTGACTGGCTGAAGGATGACAATTCAAGGTTTCAGGGAGGACAAGGGGGAAAAAAAGGTCATTTGAAGAAGAATGGACTACTAAATTTAACTGACAGAAGGGAAAAGCAGAGAAGAAGCAGGTTGGGAACTCTCTATGTTAAAATAGAGTGCAAAATGAATTAACTCCAAAGGAACTTGTAGGAATTGAGAGAGACTTCTAAGAACAGTCTCTCTCAACAGAAATGGTAGTGATTATCATTTCCCTGAATTTGGAGCCAGGCAAAATCTCCTCAAGCTGTGATTAGCATGATTACCAAGGAAAATTAAACTCGAGTGTGTTTTCCTGATCCTACAAAAGTGTAGACACTAAAATGGAATTAAACATGGGACCATTTGATTAGGAGGAATGCCTATATGACAGGAAGAAGGGAGGGAGTCGAAAAGGCTAGAAGAACCATCAGACAAAAATGCAAGCCTGATGCTAAGCAAAGGACAGAGGGAGAGAAGGTTGTGTGGGTTGAACAAAGCTACCAAAAACTCCTTGAGCCAAAGTTGACACACCATGGAATCTCTTGGCTACCATGAACCGGTCTGCCTTAGTAACCACTGCATTCCATCATTAGCAGGGAGCAGCCATGGGAGGTGCAGCCTCAGCCTCAAGAAAAGGTGCCCATGCATTAAAAAATGAAGCAGCTGGGGATCTAGGTCAATTACAATTAGACCCTGTAGCAAGAGCTCTGGGAGGTACATTCTCATGAACCCTTTATCAAGTTTCCTAAAGGTCTCTGAATGAAAGTTATAAAGTGGCATTTGTTTTGTGTTCCACATTTCAAATACACAAATATAATGCAACTAGTCACCTTTTATTGAGGACTTACATGCACTAATCATTTTGCTAGGCACCTGTGATGGTTAGGCTAATGTATCAACTCAGCCAAATAATGGTACTCATTTGTTTGGTCAAGGAAGCACTAGGCTAATCGTAATATAAGGGCATTTCCTGGACTTTAATCATCACTGAGTTGATTGCATAGATGGCTGATTACATCTACAATCAATGAGGAGATTAATCCTTTCTCACTAGATGAAATTGCAAGGGAATGCCCTGAGATAGTTGGCTTGCAATACACTTCTAATTCTTCTCCTTACCTATCCCCACCGTGCCTCTTCTCTTCCAGACCTATAACTAGAGTAAAATCACAACAAGCCCCCAAAAGTGAAGTACAGTGTGACCCATGAGAAAGTAAGCTATGCTCTAAAAATCTGCATGAGTTTGCCAATTTATATAGACAGAAATCAGGGGAATATGTGTGGGAACGGATATCAAGGGTGTGAGATAATG
>JAQZBX010074869.1:0-14712 GCA_029593785.1 Cabassous unicinctus
TATATATATGAATATATATATATATATAATATATATATATACTGTTTAGCCATAGGAGACATTTAAATATCAGCAACAATATTTTTTGGCATAGTTGAATTTCTAATAGTCACAATTCCTAAATAAATTCAGCTTTGTTTTTTAAATTAATATATATTAATTAAAACATTATGAAATAATTGTTTCTCTTGGGGTGTAAACTGTATTCTTAGAGAGAATTTTTATCACATAAAATTTATATTCTAAAATAAGAAATGATAAAGAAAATTGGCACATGTAGATGATTTTCTTTCTCGGCCATGTGCTCCATTGAGAGTTTTCTGACAATGAAGAAATCTTCCTTGGACAATTTGTAGAAACCCTCCACATCCCACCCCTCTTGCCTCTCCCTCATCATCTGACACACCTCAAAGAAAAGCTGAGGGAGCAGCAGGGGTTTCTCTTCCACAGACATATGTGGCATCCCCAGAATTAGTAGTTTGAGTCAGAAATGACACTCTTTCTTGAGACAATGAGCACCAACTGGAGATTATCAGTGATGGCAGAAGGAAAGCAGGAAGTGACACTTGAGAAGGTTGGCTGAGAAATAAGACAAAGGACAGAAAAATCATTACAAAATTGAGCTGGTATCTGGGTATAGAATGGTAAAGATGAGACAGAATTTTGCTTTCTTAGTGGAGCTGATATTTGAAGGGGGTAGATAATGACCAGGGAAATTAAACAGAGCACAGAGGATGTCATGTGAGGATAAAGTAAAGGAGAAGAATGCACAAGGAAAGGAAGGATTGATGGGTGTGGGAAATGGGCCTTGGGATGAGAGGTCAGGGAATACCCTATAAAGAGGGGACACTTGAGCAGTGAACCAACATGGGAATAAGCACTGCAGGATGAAGGCACAGGACAAGTGATGGCTATGAAGGGGGTGTGAGAGGGGTTAGTTTGAGGATCAGCCAGAGGCCCAAGAAGACTAAATGCAGTGAGTGAATGGTGGCCAGAGGGATGGGGGTAAAAGCTGTCACCAGGGTAAAGAGTTTAATTTTAATTTAAGACAACAGTGGCTGTGATGAGAAGGAAAAGGGCATAGAGGAAAAACAGGTGGAGACCCTGACAGGGACTCTTTAAGATGAGGATGTTGATTGTTACACTGGCATGAGAGAGTGGGGAGAGCACTGGAGACAGAGAGAAGGGGTCAGCTCCAGGACCTGTTCTGCAGAGACCTACAGGCTGCTGAGGCCTCTGTGTGTTCCTTCCTTCCCTCTCTTTAGTGAGAGTTTTGTTTTCCACCTTTCAGACCAGAGACTCTCAAGTATCTGGTGGTCCTTGCCACCCTTTCACATCCCTGTGCTTGGGGGGAACAGCTCAATGGGGCTCTGTATGCCTGGGTGGGGCCTATGTCTCTCAGTGCTTCTGGTGGTTCACTTGCTGAGGACCATGTGGATCTGAGGTCTCTGCCTTGGGCAGCTTCAGATCTCCACTAAAGCATCCTCCAGACTCCTACCTGGGTGAACTGAGCCTGGTCTCCAACATTCTGGGAACTAAGGAGGGACAGCAGGAGGTGGGCTCAGTCTATAGGCTTTCTTTGGATCTCTTTCAGTCAGCTTCTACCCACTCCTCACCTATACCCACATCTATCAGTTCACAGACTTTATCTTGTCTTTCCAATCTAGTTCAAAGCTGGGGTGGAGAAGGGAACAATCTGCCTGTGCAGATTCAAAGGAAATCCATATGTCTAACTCGTCTCTTCTATGGGTTACATACTATTTTTTACTTAGTTTCTGCCTAATCACAGACCAATTGTGTTTCCTATTGGTCAGGGCATCCATAGACCACTGGTCTAAGCAGTCATTGGTTCAGCCTGCTGTCTCTCTGACTACCCAATATTGCCAAGAGCCCATTCCTGCCTTGCTGGAGCCTGGGTCCAATCTAGTAATTGGCAGACCTTCTTGCCCCTGTCCATGGAGCCTGCTGGTTGCTTTGGAGACTGATCCAGACTGTTCAATCTCAGTCCCCACTTCAGACTATCAGGGTGGGTCCTTCAACCATGGCTTGGGCTTGGGTCCTTGCTGGGGGTCTTACTGGGTGGGTATCAGGGCTGGCATAGAGGGCAGAGGGGTTCCCAGGGAGAAACTGAGCATCTATGTAGAGTCAAATGGTCCTGGCGAGCTGCTGGAGAGCCCCATCTGCAGTGTGAGGTTTGGAAAAAATAGGCATCCAATGTGGGGGCTTCAGTCTTGGGGGACCCCATAAGGTGGTCATGGTCAGTGTGTGTCTGTAAAATGGGCACTCATGGTGGCTGCTTAGGGCTAGGTTTTGACCCACATTTTAAACCTCAGGGAAGGTAGATAGTGGAAGACTCCATGATTTTCTAATTTCCAGCCTTAGTTTTGGGGTGCGAGAATTTAACTCTAGTATGACACTTACACCTTTGTTTACCTGCTGGGAAACAAAATAGCCCAGAATCCCATTGACAAGCAATGTCCCTTCCTTTTTGTCGGGATTCAGGTTTCCTCATAACAGGCTATTTGTGGTTCCCATTGGCTGAGGCTAAACCAACTTAATAATAATGATAATATCCCTTATTACATTGAAAGTTTAACTATTGGCAGGCATTTAGTTCAACTGTAGTTTACCTAAGGAGTAATCACTTATATTTTTTAACTTTTCATTTTGAAATAATTTTAAATTTAATGAGAATTATTGAAGATTTAGTGAATAGAATGGTACAAACAAAAACCCATTCATCTTTCACTCATATAATGGTAAAAAAAAAGTTAACATTTTACAGTCTTCACTCTATATCTCCCAACCTTTCTTTTTTTTTCCTGAACATTATCTTCTGAACTTTCTAAGCAAGTTGACAAGCTGTTGCCTCATCACCCCCAAATAAGTTAGCGTTTGTCCTTCTAATAAAGAAGACTCTCCTACATTTAAAAAATTACCCATTAATTATTTTTTAAATTAACATTATACATCACTACCATCCAGTCAAGTTTCACCTCCATTCAGGGTTCATTAATAGTCCAGTTATGTCCATTACAACTAAAAGCCACAGTCCACAATGAAGCATTGCCTTTAGCTGTCATGTCTCTTTAGAATCCCTCAATCAGGGACAGTGAATGTCTTTCTCTGATTTTCAGAAACAATGTTTATGAACAATATGGCTCAGTATGGGTTTCTTTAATGCAGGGATTCTTAATAAGGGGTCCATGAGCTTGAATTGGAATTCAAAAACACATTATTCTTGTGGGGACATGTTGGTGTGGGTGTGATATATTTATTAAATAATATACAGTATAGTGTGGACTTAGGAGTCTGTGATTTTCACATGACTGGCAAAGTGGTCCATGGAACAAAAAAGATTCTGAGTTTCTGCTCTCATGTTTCCATGTCATTGAACATAGGTATGTGTCTTTGGTGGGAATACCACTGAAGGGATGCTATGTTCTTCCCTATATATCATACTGGGGACTGGAGGAGTGCATGGTGTCCATTTGTCCTATTGCTGGTGATGGTAACATGATCCTTTGGATGAAGTGTAGTCTGCCAGGCTTCTTCATAAAGTTATCTTTTCATTTTTGTAATGAGTAAGTATTTTGCAGGGACATATTTGAGACTATGTAAATATCCTGAAACTTTTCAAATTTTATCCTGTTTTTTTTAGCATGCATTTGTAATTCTTGACTAAGAAAATTATTACCATAATGTTTGCAAAATATGATTTTCAAATTCAATCATGCCTTTCCATTAGTTGGTAGGCATTCTATTGTAAGAAAGAGCTTTCCCTTCTCCCTCATTTACTATTTATGTGTATTAGTGTAAACACAAAGATTCCTATTTTATTGTTATCTTTAGTTATTTTCATGCTCATACTACCCGACTTGGATGCTTGGAACTACTGAAAATTGTTCCTCTGTCTTTCTGTTATCTCACTAACTTTGAGCACTTCCTTAATTTACGGTGCAATGAGTTCCAAATTCTTTTATTTTCACAGACTTGATTCAACAATTTCTTCAGGAAACTGTTTCTTTCTGAGGAATAATTACAATAATTGTATAATAAAATGTTTTATTAAAATTCCTAGTAAGTATTTTATTTGGAATGATTTCTGTCAAAATAAGAAAGAGCTAGGGGGACTTTATGTTTTCTTATAATAAATTCCTCTAATTGTGTTGCATGACTATTATCACAATAATAACTCTAGTCTTTTAAATTGCTTGTATGTCTCAGTAGAAATTGCCAGCCAACTAAGTTATCTTTAAAATTTCTCTTGAAACAACAACCTTCCATTTCATCTTAACTTAATATCTCTAATAATAAGGCCTCATTTCTTTAAATTCTTATCTCTGGGCAGAGGTTTTCTTCATAAGAATTTTAGCACATGGAAGGGAAGTTAAAGTGGACTGATTAAGGCACTATAATTGTGGGAGGTTGTGGGAGGAGTGGGAGGTGGGGCATATGGGAATCCCTACAATTTTTGTGTAACATTTATGTAATCTAAGTATCTTTTAAAAAATTTTAAAAAAATCATTATAAAAAAGGTATTAATTGATTTTATAATTATATTTGAAATGGCCAAAGACTTCAAAATTGTTTTATTTTTTCATATATATTTTCTCAAGAGTCACTTCTATGAAAAGGATAGCTAGGCAAGCCAGTTTCAAGGGTTTTTTATTAAATTGATTAATAAAGAACAGAAAACCATAATGTTAAACACCTCCATAAATACATTTGACTTGTTCTGTATGTTTTATGGGGTTTTATAATACATGAGGGATTCTTATCCATGAGAAGTCTCCTCCTAAGGATTCATCCACACATGTTGACATGCACAGTGAAAATACCCAGAAGAGTTGAAGAGAACCATTTGAAAGACCTTTTATTACTAATTAGGAATGTATTATGTAGGCATGAATGTATATATTTAGAGACAATTCTGTGACAATTCCATTTGTAATGGATAAAAAAAAAATGCAAACTAACTTTTTTAAGTTGGGGAAATGTTGCAACTTGTCCTGAATACCTGTCCATCCAACACCCTAAACCAGTAACCCTTCCTTGCCATATTGCCATAAGAGCATTCTCAACTTTGTCCTTTCAACCATATACCTGCAAATCCCAAGCGTTCACCTGATCCATCTCCTAACCCTCCCCCCAGTACCCTGGACTTTCCAAACCACCTTTCCCAATCTACCCACCTGTCAACCCTGCCACACCAAACCCAATAATATCACTACCCTCCTGTCATATCCCTTCAATACACGACTACACACTTACCTTAGATTATGTCAGTATGGTTGTTGGCTCACAACCTTCTTCTCCTTTTCTATTTCTTGTAGACGTATCTTCCAGACAATAGCCCTTGGAGTCTGCTCAATTTGCTTAGTTCTTATCAGTTAGGTCATGTACTGTTCATGCTTCAATGCCTGGCTTGCTTCACGCAACATAAAGTCCTCAAGTTTCATCCATGTTATCCCATGTGTTAGCACTTTGTTCCTTCTTACAGCTGAGTAATATTCCATTGTATGTATATACCACATTTTGTTTATCTGGTCATCTCTTGATGGACTCCTGGGTTGATTCCAACTTTTGGCAATAGTGAATAATGCCACTATGAACATCAGTGTGCGTTTATCTGTTCGTGTCTTTGCTTTCAATTCTTCTGGGTATATACCCAGCAGTGGAATTGCTGGATCATATGGAAGCTCTATAGTTAGTTTTTGGAGGAACTGCCAAACTGTCCTGCCCAATGGCTGGAATATTCTACATTCCCATCAGCAGTGGATGAGGGTTCCCATTCCTCCACATCCTCTCCAACACTTATAATCCACTGTTTTCTAAATAGCTGGTACAGACAGGACCCCAGATATAGTGGTGATGAAAGGCAAAATGTCAAAAAAAAAATTTTTAATATTTTTCATTTTTTAATATCCCAATCTTTTGATTTTATTTTAGTTTTAGATTTAAAAAATTTTTATGTGTTTTATGCCTTATATTTACGCTTATCATTATTGTTTCATTTTCCTATTAATTGCATTTGGCTGTTGTAATGGCTTCATTTTTGAAGAAGCTTTGGATCACAGTAGGTTTACAATTGCAGCAGGGGACGATCATTGTTGTGGGGTGTCAGTGATGGGGGGATGCACAGGAGGAAGTTCACCTGAGCATACATATAAGTATGTAAAAATGTTCAAATGTTTAAGGGGCATTGTCACAGTGAGTGGAGACTCACACAATCACCGAGAGAATACTAAATTCCCATTCTGGAAAGCTCTGCCACATTATCTAAGGAGCAGCAACAGTCGGCAAGTACAGGGGAAGTGACTGGTGAAGGATGATCGACTGATGGGCCCTTGATATTGACAACTAGGTTTATGAGGCTTTGCTCTTGATATTGAAACTTAGCCTATTGTAATGCCTAAGGGTTACCTCCTAAGAGCTTCCTGGTTGCTCAAATGTGGCCTCTCTCTAAGCCAAACAAAGCATATAAATGCACTACCTTCCCCCCAGCGTGACACATGAATACCGGGGATGAGCCTCCCCGGCACTGAAGGATTACTAACTAGCACCAACTAGCAATGCAACTGGAAAAAGGCCTCAAGTAAAAGGGGGAAAAGTTAAAGACAAATGAGTTTATATGGCTAAGAGACTTCAAAGTGAGTTGGGAGGTCATCCCAGAGGTAACACTTACACACATCTCAGCAGGAACTCATAGACTTCCAAACTGGATAGTACCCCAAATAGTGGGGGGTTCCTGAGGGCTATGGAGACACCCAGGTCCTATAGTCAGGGCAGATATCTCTGGGAGTTTGGTGCCTTGCCAGTGGGCCCTACTTTGGAGTTTATGCTCCTGAGAATGACAGAGTTGAACTCAGTTATGTCTTCCCTGCACATGGCTCATCTCTCCTTTCTATTTAAACCTATATTTGGTGGTGGATTTTGTAGGTGCACATCCAGAGACTAGAGTCTTTGGGCTGTCCATGTGCCAGCTGGGCCTGGAACCTCAGCAGAGTTGCAACACCTACTCTACAGCTCACTGGACTCACCTAGGACAATTGGTGAGGAGATGATGATGAACAACGGCCATCCCAGGAAACAGAGAGAGTCTGCAGCTGCAGACAGGATAGTCCCATCCATCTTCCCCATGGGATATATGCCTCCTTACAATTGGAGGTAGAGTGGATGTCACCACCCCAGAATCCTCAGGATTGGGGGAAGAGTTATGAACTAAAGTGGACTTACTGGTATTCTACTATAAACATTGTCATCTTAGAAATGGAAGAATTTACAACATTGATGTGGAACCAGTGGCCACTGGAGGCTCTGGGGGCAGGAAGAGGGAAAACAGTTGTAACAGGACTTGGGAATTACCCTGAATGACATTGCAACTACAGATATAGGCCATTTTATATCATCATAAACATGCACAACTGTGGGGGGGGGGGAGTGTAGACTACAATGTGAACTCTGGTCCATGCTGAATGACAAAGCCCCTGGATGCATTTATCAACTGCAGTGAATGTGCCACAGTAATGAAGGATGTTTATGTGGGAGGGTGTGTGAGGTGTGGGGCATGGGGCATATGGGAATCCCTATATTTTTTGTGTAAAATTTATGTAATCAAAGATTCTTTTAAAAAATAAAAAATTAAATTATATTTTAAAAAAGAGTAACAAAAAACATATATGTATATAAATAGTGCTTCTCCTGAATATCATTGAGAAAAAAATTAATAAATTGGGGAAAAGACCTAAACGTCTCTCTCATGACACTGAATGCCCTGGTCTCCAGGCCATACCACCACCTCAGGCAGCTGAGTCAACAAGGCTGGCTGTAGGCCATTAGGGCAGTGGGATCAATTTCACTGTAGGCTTATTTACTCATTCAGACATTCAAACTAACATAGATGTATACCTACATCTTTCGGGTTCATATAGAAATAGCATACATTTTATATATTTCATATACATATTATATTTATAGGTACAGAACATGGATTATTTATCACTCTTTAATCATTGTCAATTCCTAAGATACATTGGCATGTTTTTAATTTTATAGCCTTATGATAATTTATTTTCCAATACTCTTGTCTTATTTTTATTCATCATCCCACCCATTCACTCATGAACCCATAGTAAATGCATTTTCAGTCCATGGAATCTGAACCTCTTCCCCAGTTACCCTCCTCTCCCCTGAATGGGTAATCTTTACTGATCCCATATGAGTGGCCTGCAGGTCTCTGCACCCTCTGTGTTGTCCTGGCTCCTCCCAGATCCTCAAACAGCAGGATCCCATTTCACAACTCTGATCACCTTCTCCTTGGGCCCCAAGTCCCAAGGTGTAAGAGCTACCTGGTAGCTGCAGGCTACAGCACGGACATTGGTGATAAGGGTGAGAGTAGTAATGGTAAACCACTTTAAAATGCTTTTAGTTCTTGGCAGATATTTTGTTTACAGGGATTTCTGAGGAGGGGAAAGCCAGTTATGGAGGTTTGGTATATATTTTAATGAAACAAACTGGTATTATTTCATTAATGATATAAGAAACCCATGGAGGAATTTCTATAACAGTGACAGCCAAGTAAGAATCTATGAGGGGTTTTGATGTAACAATAGACCTGTTCTTCTTTAAAATTTCCAATCTAATAAAAAGGATACTAAAAGAACAATAAAACCCCTTACTTTGTTAATATTTTTTATTTGGTCAACTACTTTACTTAGAAGGGTATCAGTGAGAATTCCACAGTCCAACCGGTTTTTAAATATTTTAAAATATTTTTAAACCTCTATTGTTAAGATATGAATTTATTATTGAAATAACCATGCCCAGAGAATTTATCATCAATTTATTTCTCAGTATGATTTCCATTTCACAGGACTGCTGTGCAAGGATATATATGTAAGGGGTATTTGGAATTCTTTTTAATGAAATAAATTTCTGGTGTTACTTTATAAATGAAGATACTAACAATAATATCTACAATCTCTTTCAAGCCCTGCCTCTCAGCAACTATTTTGTTTTGAGGGACTTTTGTGAAAGAGGCCACTGGCATTGTGATCTTAAAATAGCTAATCCCTAGCTATGTTTTAATTTAATAATAACAATAGAATACAAAATAATAATAAAAACCTTAGTTTAGAGTAGAATTCCAGGTTTGACCAGGGAAGGAAAATACAATAACTTTTGGAAGAATTTCTGTGAAATCTTCAATTGATTATAATAGATTTCATGGTTTTATTTCCTCATAAATGATACTCCTGAGTATTTAATGAGGACATTAATGTCTGAACATGTTAAGACACTTGCATGTTTTGGCAGGAGGTTGATGCAGAAGGTTTCTTTGGAAAGAGGATCTCAATCTGGGGTATGAAGAGGTGAGAAGCACCTTTGAATGATTATAGCACAAGAATGCCACTGATAAAATACTGGGTGTGGTCAAGGATGGGAAGTTGGAAATTCTGATCTCAGCCACCTGGAAGCAGCAATAAACATAAGGTCATTCAGGATTCTGGAGAAATCCCTGAAGTCTTCTCTCTGGTACTTACTATTGTCCTGAGTGTAAAAACAACTTCCTGCCAAACTGGTAGGGATATGTAAGACCAAAGAAAACTTGTACAAGTCTAGCTTGGTGAGTAATGACATTCATTTAGGGGGCTTATGTGGAGTCCTCATCTTTGGTACTGGGAGAATGAGATGGTCCTGAACCTAGCCATGGCCTAGTCCTCATCCTTGTCAGCAGGAGGAGAGATGGCACTTCTCAAGCTTGACATCCACACCTACCACCAGAGGAGGGGGGTCTTTTATGGATATGTCAGTGTGCAGCAGGGGGAAAGGAGCTGCTTTCCAAGGAATGCAGTGAATTTGCTCATGAACCAAATGGACAGGAAAACAGATCCAAAAGGGACAGATGTTTTCTGCAAGGCAGAAAATGCTTATCGATATTGAGGTGAGTATAAGGGGTGATTAGGCAGTTTGGGAAAGGTAGATGCAAATAGCTAGTCTTCTGGAAAAACAGATTAGAATCCTAGTGCAAGACCCACTGATCAGTCACCAATCACAGAGATTTAGGGATCTTGCTACTATTCGGAGTAGGGGAAATAACTTGAAGGTTTGGGGGAGAAAATGCAATGTCATCTGTGCTACAACTTTCCAGAATTCGACCCCCACTCTGGTGGTGACTAAATAGTCCAGGCTATGATGGGACATGGGCAGTGGGGATCATTTTAAACATGCACAGCCACAGTGATGTGCATGGGGTCGTAGCTGAACCCACAGGGACTGGCACATTTAGTGGCTCTGGGAACCAGAGTCGGGGTTCGGTAATGCTGTTTTGCACTTGTGTCTGAGAGACAAATTAATGACCATAGTAATTAATCCAAGTACAGTTAGGCCTGTGCTCCTTAAGGCCCAGCTTGTGGCAAATTGGTGGCATCATTAGGGAAAATTGGGGTCTTGACTGAGTATATTTTTTACCAAAATGAACATCACAATGCTGGTTTATAACTCAAAAGGTGAGAAACTGGCACCTTCCACTTACTGTCTCTCAGATCACTATTTTTGGGATTCCTGAGCCACCTGTAAGGAGTCTGATCACGTTGAGACCACCATGCTGCAGGAGCCATTAGCACATGTCTGGTTGACAGGACCAGTTGAGACCAGCCTTCCAGTCATCCCTCCCAAGGCAGCAGAAACATGAGTGAAACTCATATGAACCCTGAGCAGATACCACCTGAATTCCATCAAGTGACCCTGGTTCAGAACATATGGATGAGGAAAATCATCTAGATGAGCCTTTACATTCCAATGATTATTCTTGGAAAGATGGGTTATTATACACAATGTTATACATAATCCAAATCTATGGAAAAACATGTATAAATGATATTGGCTGATTATTTTGTCAATGTTTGCTCCATCAAAACTTCAGTAACAAATATAAATCTCATTAACAGATATGAAGGAAAACTGAGGAACAAGTTCCTAATAGAGCAGTGTATGCATGCATACACACATTATATATGTGTGTGTGTGTATATATATATATATAATGTTTATATACATAATTTACTTAGAACATATAATAGGTTTCCCAAGAAAATGTTTGCCAATGATTATCACATAGAATTGGGAATGGAATGTCTTATGTCATGGGGATTTTAATTTTGAAATTACATTCTTTTCATTTTATGTTGCAACTCCCTTGTCCTCTATAATACCAAGAGCAGGATTTAGGGAAAATCCAGAGAGCAAAGGATATCCTGGAAAGTCCATCTTGCCCTGTCTTATGTAGGTGGCTTCATGAAGCATGGCCCCAGAATCCCTATCCCCTTGATAAAATGACTCTATTCCCAGCTTGACACCATGACAGCTCACACCAATAACCTTGGACATTCTCTAAGAAATCTTCATGATTTATCCACTCGTGCCATGTCTCATCCAAAGGTCTGAGCCTTCACAGTCCTTCATCAACACACAGACTCATCTCCACAATAAAATCGGACCCAACCCCAGTCTGTCCCTGCCTACCAAACTTTCTGCAGTGTCTTCTTGACTCTCTACCAGCAATTACTGAGGGCTCCTGTCCTAAGTACTGTCATTTTTCCTAAGTCCTGTCATTTCCCTTTGAGTGGTAGCAAACTATCTACACTTAGGGATTTCTGTTGCACACTGCAGAATCTCTGAGCCATTCAAGGAAATTCAGTCACACTTTAGAGAATAATAGGTATCAAGTGGTGAGGAGACCAAGCAACAGAGGGAAAGAGGGAGAAAGCTTTACAGGCCTAAGAGACTCAGGGCTGGTCTTCCTCTTTAAAAGGAAGCCAGTCACAAGAAAAAGCAAAGAAGAAGCACATGAGTTTCAGGTTGGAGGGATGTGAGGCCCTGACAAAGAAGATCATCCTCAGATTCTAAGCAGCTCCCCTGTCCCTCCTTTTGTGAACCTACTTCTGCAGCTAAACTCTGACCCCAAACTCCTGTTAAGGTCTGAGGTGACGTTTACATAACATATAGTGAGGATAGTGGCAGTGGAGTGTAACATGGATCTGGGGAACGAAAATAGGATTATTTGATCTGTACAGTCCTACTCTCCCCACAATTGTCTTAAAGAATGATGTAATGCTGGTACCAGACTTTTGAGAGAGTCCTTTTGTGAACAAAGATTCTAAGTTTCCATATTTTGTGATTTATATCCTCCCTCAGTGTTGTTGGTATCTCAGAAGATTCTGGTAATTGTGACTAGGTAAATCATTATAGAGACTTTCCTAAATGCAAATTTGTTTATAGGTGAAAACAGGTCCCTGATTCTATTCTTAGGTAGTCAAATCACCTGTTATTTTGGTCTGGTTTTCTCATATTTTTGATTATTGGCCATATTTTCTTCCTCAGAATATAATTTAGATGAAAGAATCAAATAGTTAACTTAGTTAAAACAATATTATGTATTTATATTTTTAACATCAGTTTTTAGTTATTTCAAGATTAAATGTAGGCAAATGAAGAGAAACTGTAATAACTAAATGTACATTTACAAATATTATGCACATTTTAACTAAGAATTCATTTACATAGGTACTTTTGTCTTATGGCTTTCTTTCATCATCTACTTCAGTTAAAGCACAGTTGTTTCTGACTTTGGAAAGAAAGGGCCTTCTTCAGGGGGAAGAAGTGCAAATGAGCAAGGCAGGTCAGGGCAGAAGGTGGATCATGTAGGAAAGAAAGCAGCATGTCCACTTCCCCAAGGCTGGAGTTCATTTTTCTAGGACAGCACTTTAACACAAAGAGCATCTTTTTATGTCTTTTATATTTTTTTAAATTTGCACATTTAATAATTGAAAATATAAACAATAATTGAAAAATACAAAGAAAATAGATGAATAAAAACAGACATTTCTCAATTAAATGTACTGGATACATATAAACTTTTTTGAATCATACAATATGTTACACAATATATTTGGTTCATAGTAATGCAATTATACAGTATTTGTCCTTTTGTGTCTGGCTTGCTTCACTCAACATTTAGTTCTCCAGATACATCCATGTTGTCATATGCTTTACAATTTCATTTCTTCTTACAGCTGCATAATATTCCATCCTGTATATACACTACAATTTGTTTATCCATTCTTTGGTTGATGGACACCTCGGTTGTTTCCACATTTGGCAATCATGAATAATGCTGCTCTGAACATTGGTGTTCAGATGTCTGTTCATGTCACTGCTCTCAGTTCTTCTGGGTGTATACCCAGTAGTGTCACTGCAGGGTCATGTGGCAAGTCTATATCCAATTTCATTAGGAACCACCAGACTTAACAGTGACTGTACATTTCTGCATTCCCAACAGTGAATAAATGTTCCTATCTCTCCACAACCTCTCCAATACTTGTAGTTCTCTGTCTTTTTAATAGTGGCCATTCTGATAGGTGTGAAATGATATGTCATTGTAGTTTTGACTTGCATTACCATACTCGTTAGTGATGTTGAGCATTTTTTCACATGTTTTTTCCATTTGCATTTCTTCTTTGGACAATTGTCTATTCAAGTCTTTTGCTCATTTTTCAATTGGGTCATTTGTCTTTTTACTGTTGTGTTGTAACATCTCTTTATATATCATGGATATTAAACCCTTATCAGACTTGTGATTTCTAAATATTTTCTCCCATTGAGTTGGCTGCCTTTTCACCCTTTTGACAAAGTTCTGTGAGGTGCAAAAGTGTTTAATTTTCAGGAGGTCCCATTTATCTATTTTTTTCTTTTGTTACATGTGCTTTCATTGTAAGGTCCAAGAAACCACCACCTCCTACAAGATCTTGAAGATATTTCCCTATATTTTCTTCTGTAGTTTTAGGGTCCTGGCTTTTATATTTAGGTCTTTGATCCATTTTGAGTTGATTCTTTTATAGGGAGTGAGATAGGAGTCCTCTTTCATTCTTTTGGTTATAGATATCCAGTTCTCCCAGCACCATTTTTGAAGAGACAGTTTTGTCCTGTTAACATGGACTTGGTAGGTTTGCCCCAAATCAGTTGGGTATAGAGATAAGGTTGGTTTCTGGACTCCTAATTCTATTCCACTGATGGGTTTGCCTATCTTCATGCCAGTACCATGCTGTTTTGACCACTGTATCTTTGTAACATATTTTAAGGTCAGGCAGAGAAATTCCTCCCATGTCAGCCTTCTTTTTTATAATACTTTTGGATATTTGGGTGATCTTTCCCTTCTAAATGAATTTGGAAATTGACCTTTCCTAATTCTGTAAAGTAGGCTGTTGGTATTTTGATTGATATTGCATTGAATCTATAAATCAGTTTCTGTAATATTGACATCCTCACAATATTTATTCTTCCAATCCATGAACACAGAATGTCTTTCCATTTCTTTAGATCTTTTTAAATTTCTTTCAGCATTGTTTTTTAGTTTTCTGCATATAGGCCCTGTACTTTTTTGGATAAAGTATTTCCTAGGTATTTGAGTCTTTTTGTTGCTATTGTAAATGGAATTTCCTCCCTGATTTCCTTCTTAGATTGTTCAGTACTAGTGTACAAAAACATTACTGATTTTTGCGTGTTGATCTTGTATCCTGCTACTTTGCTGAATTCATTTATTAGCTCAAGTAACTTTGTCATGGATACTTCAGAATTTTACAATTATAGGATCATGTCATCTGCAAACAGTGAGAATTTTACTTCCTCTTTTCTTATTTGGATGCCTTTAAT
>JAQZBX010074870.1:0-14690 GCA_029593785.1 Cabassous unicinctus
ATTAGTAAAGGGAGTTCTGCAGGTTGAAAGAAAAAGACAGGAGAGAGTGGCTTGGAGTAGTGCAAAGAAATTAAGATCATCAGTAAGTGTAACTAAAAGGGTAAATGCAAGATCAAATAGTACTACATCCTCAATATACAACTCAACTCTTTAATTCCTATAAGGGTCAGAATACAACTGTACAAGAAAAAGGCATATTTCCTGGTAATGGACATTAAAAAAAAAAAAAAGTGGTAAAGTGGGACAAAAACAACATAAAGAGGAGAAGCAGAGGGATATGGGAGCAGAGAATGTGTAATGCTATTGAAGTTAGGTTGGTATATTTTCAAATAAGTAGGTTATGAGTGTAAGTTGTGTAATATAAACCTCAGAGTAACAACAAAGAATGTTATTTTAAAAATACAGAAACAGCAACAAGAGAGGGATCAGTCAGATACATCACAAAAGATATAGAAAAGTAGGTAGCAATAAAGGGAAAGAGAGACAAGGAAAAGATGAAGCATAAAAACCTAATGACAAAATGGCTGAAGTACTGCCTTTAGAGAAACAACACTGAATATTAATGAGTGAAACTTCCCAATCAAATGGCACAGATTGCAGAAGGGATTAAAAAAGCATGCTACTACTATACTTTGTTCACAAGACAGTCACATCAGTCCCAGAGACACAAATAGGTGAAGCTAGAAAAAGATAATCCATACAAATGGTAACCAAAAAGAAAAGAAAAAAAAGAAAAGAGCTCAGTTAGCTATACTAATATTGGACAAAATAGACATTAAGTCAAAAGTTGTTATAAGAGACAAAGAAGGACATATATATTAAAAGGCACAACCCACAAAGAAGAAATAACAAGCATGTATATTTATGCCCCTAACCACCATACCTCAAAATACATGAAGCAAACACTGGCAAACTGGAGAGAAATAGACACCTCTAAAATAATAGTTGGAGATTTCATTACAACATTCCCATCAATATATGGAACATCTATATAGAAGATCAATAATGGAACAGAGAACTTGAATAATATTATAAATGAACTAGACCTAACCAACTAAAGAACATTGCACCCCAAAACAGCAAGATACACATTCTTCTCAAGTACACATGGATCATTCTCCAGGGTAGACTACATGTTGGATTACAAAACAGTTCAATAAATTTAAAAAGACTGAAATTATACAAAACATCTTCACTGGCCATAATGGAAAGAAGCTGGAAATCAATAACAGCAAACAAAAGGAAAATCCACAAATATGTAGAAATTAAAAAATTTCTAAAAATTTTTAAAATTAAAATTTAAAAACATTTTTTTAACAGTCAGTGGTCAAAGAAGAAATTGCAAGAGAAATCAGTAAATATCTTGAGACTAATGAAAATAAGAACATAAGATATCAAAACTTATGGGATGACAGATACTAGCCATTATACATTTTGTCAAAACCTATAAAATTTTGCGGTGCAAACTGTAAACCATAATGTAAACTATAGACCATGCTCCATAGTAATGCTTCAATATGTGTTCATCAATTGTAACAAATGTACCACACTTAGGAAAGATGTTGTTAATGGGGGAAAGTGTGGGAGGGGGAAGGGAGGGATATATGGAAATTCCCTATATTTTTGATGTAACATTTATGTAATCTAAAGCTCCTTTAAAAATAAAGAAAAAAATTTATAGCCCCAAATGCTTACATTAAAAAAAAAAAGATTGAAAATCAAAGATTTACACACCTGGAGGAACTAGAAAGAACAGCAAAGAAATCCCAAAGCAAGTCAGAAGGAAAGAATTAAAGATTAGAGCAGAATAAATGAAATTTAGAGTGAAAAAAATTAGAATTAACAAAACCAAAAGTTGGTTTTTTGAAAATAGCAATAAAATTGACAAACCCTTAGCCAGTCTGACAAAGAAAAAGATAAGATGAAATAAAATCAGAAATGAGAGGGGGTCATTACTACTGACCCACAGAAATAAAAAGGATCATAAGACGCTACTATGAATAACATATGCATACAAATTAGGCCAAAAAATATCCCAAAGAAAAGGCCAGGGACTGATTGCTTCAGGGGTGAATTCTACCAAAGATTCCAAGAAGAACTAATGCCAATTTTACTCAAACTCTTTCAAAAATAGAAGAGGAGGGAACACTACCTAACTCATTCTATGAAGCCAATATCACCCTAATATGAAAGGCAGATAAAGATACAAGAAAAGAAAATTACAGACCAATTTCTCTCATGAAAGTAGATGCAAAAATCCTCAACGAAATACTTGAAAATCAAATCTAACAGTGCATTAAAATAATTATAAACCACAACCAAGTGAGTTTTATCCCAGTTATGCAAGGGTGGTTCAATACAAGAAAATCATTTTATGTGATACACCTTTATAAGTGGAAGGGAAACAACCACATGATCAACTCGACTGATGCAGAAAAGGCATTCTGCATTCATGGATTGGAAGACTAAATTTGTTAAGATCTAAATTCTAACCAAAATGATTTACAAATTCATTGCAATCCCAATAAAAATTCCAACAACCTACTTTGCAGAAAGGGAAGAGCCAATTATCAATTTATTTGGAAGGGAAAGGGGCCCCAAATAACCAAAAACATCTTGAAAAAGAAGAACAAAGTTTGAGTACTCACATTTCCTGACTTTAAAGGTTACACAGCTACAGTGATCAAAAGTGCATGGTCCTGGCACAAGGATAGTTATATTGACCAATGGAATCAAATTCTGAGTTCAGATATAGACCTACACATATGTGGCCAACGGATTTTTATACTCAATTCAGAAAGAATAGTTTCTTCAACAAATGATACAGAGATATTTGGATATCCATATGCAAAAGAATTAAAGAGGACCCCTATCTCACACCATATACAAAAATTAACTCAAAATGGATCAAAGTCCTAAATATAAGAATCAGGGCTCTAAAACTAGAAGAACATGTAGAAAAACATCTTCAGGATCTTGTGTTAGGAAATGGTTTCTTAGATTTTACACTCAAAACACAGGCAACAAAAGAAAAAAATAGATAAAAGTGACCTCTTCAGAATTAAAAGCTTTTCTGCAATGAACTTTGTCATGAAAGTGAAAAAGGCAGTCTAATCAAAGGAGAAAATATTTGGAAACCACATATCCGATAACGGTTTAATATCCAGAATATATAAAGAGATCCTACAACAACAATAAAAAGACCAACACAATTAAAAAATGAGCAAAAGACTTTAATAGATATTTATCCAAAGAGGATTTACAAATGGCTAAAAAGCACATGAAAAGGTGCTCAACAATACTAGCTACTAGGGAAATGCAAATCAAAACCACAGTGAGGTATCATTTCATACCCACTAGAATGGCTACTGTTAGAAAACAGAAAACAAGTGTTGGAGACGATGTGGAGAAATAAGACCACTCATTCATTGCTGGTGGGGTGTAAAATGTGGAAGACAGTTTGGCAGTTCCTCAGGAAACTAAGTATAGAATTTTTATATGACCTGGAAATTTTGCTACTAGTTATATACCTAGAAGAATTGAACACAGGGGCTTTGAACATATATTTGCACACCAATATTCATAGTGGCATTATTCACAATTGCCAAAAGATGGAAGCAACCCAAGCGTTCATCAACCAATGAATGGATAAAATGTGGTACATATATACAATGGAATATTATTCAGTGGCAAAAAGGAATGAATTCCTGATGCATGTGACAACATGGATGAACCTTGAGGATATTATGCTGAGTGAAATAAGCCAGACACAAAAAAACAAATATTGTATGATCTCACTGATATGAATTAATTATAATAAGGAAACTCAGAATCTAGAATATAAGTTTCCAGAGGATGGATTGGGGGAGAGAATGGGGAGTTAATACTTAACTTGTACAGAATTCCTATTTAGGCTGATAGTAAAGTTTTGGTAATGGATGGTGGTGATGGTAGCACAGTATTGTGAGTGTAATTAACAGCACTGAATTTATATATGAACGTGGTTAAAAGGGGAAATTTTAGGTTGTATTTATGTTACTAGAATATAAATTAAAGATAAAACATGGGAATGTATAACACAGTAAACCCTAATATAGACTATGGACTGTTAATAGTACAAGTGTAAGAATGTTCTTTCATGAATCATAACAAATGTACAACACTAACACAAATTATTAATGGGGTGGTATATGGGGGAAAAATATACCTAGTGTAAACTATGAACAATAGTTAATAGTACAATTTTAATATTCTCTCTTCAATTGTAACAAAGGTACCACACTAATGCAAAGTTCAACAATAGGGGGGTATACAGGAATGCTGTATTTCTTATATGATTTTTCTATAAACCTACAACTTCTCTAATTTAAATAAATAAATACATAAAAAGAAATGCTGGAGTTATGTAACAAGGACAAAAAGAGTCAGCTTGAAGGGACTTCTACTGGCCAAGTCTGGGACAATTTGACCATCAATATAATTAAGTATGCTAATAAATTAGAAACTTTTGAAAAATAGGAAATCACAAGTTCATAATAATAACAAATGACAGAAAAATGAGAAAGATAGACAGACATATATAATAGGTAGATGAGGAAGAAGGGAGGACTTATGCCTACAGCAGAACATTAAAAAATTGACTAGTAAACATAGAGTGTGTTGGAGTTTGAAAATTACCATTTTGTAATAGAGTAAAGATTGGATCAGGCTAGAATTATCAATGGACGCTAAATCATCTAAGAGGAAATTTTTACGGTGATCAGGATATTTGCATGGTCTTTAAGTGTCTTCCTGCAGAATGCTTATAAGTTACAAGGGAGGAAAAACAAACAGTTATATAGTAGAGAAATTAGACAACATCTTGAGCAAGTGATCAAAATTAACATGACCAGAGAGGGACAGATGGGCATCATGGGCCTCCAGGCGTGATGCCCTGAGAAGGATACAATATTGCCTTTGTGGTATTAAGGAAGAAAATGAACAACCTGAATCCAATCATGAAATAACATCAAATAAATACAAAATAAGATGTGTTCTATTTTAGAAGAGGAGTGGTCTTTATTTTTCAAAAATGTCAATGTGTAAAAGATGGAAAGGCTGTAAAAAATATACCAGATTAAAAGAGGTTAAAGAAACCTGACAATTACTTATAATACCTGACTGTAGACTGGATTTTGTATTGAAGGGAGAAAAATTCTATGAAGGGCATTATTAAATCAGCAGTAAACTTGATTAACCTATTGATAACTCTGTTCTTGGGATATGCACATTGAAGTATTTAGGAGTAAAGGACCATAATGTATAATGTATATAACTTATCCTCAAATGGATGCCTTTGTACTCACATGTAAGTATGCGTATACAAACACATATATATACATATATACATAGATACTGTATTCATTTGTATACACAGAGAAAGAAGCAAATGATAAAGTAAAATGGAGTAAAATATTAATAGGTGAATCTAGGTAAAAGGAGTGTATTTTTATTTTTACTATTTTTACTTTTGCAACCTTTTTATTTTTGAATATTTTTCCAAATATGAAGTAAATTAAAAAATAAGAAAAGAAATACTTAAGCAAGACTGTGATGGTTACGCTAATGTGTCAACTCCACCAGGTAATTGTACCCAGTTGTTTGGTTAAGCAAGCACTGGGCTAATTGTAATACAAGGACATTTATGGATTTTAGTTACCAGTGAGTTTACAGCATAGATAGCTGATTACATCTACATCAACCAGAAAGAATGCCGTCAGCAATGAGTGATGCTTTACCCAATCAGTTGAATGCCTTAAAAAGGGAAGTGATTTCAGCATTCAGAGAGAATTTCCCAGCTCATCTTTGGATAGTCAGTGTCTCCTGGAAACTTATCAAGGACGTTCATTGCACTTTCATTGGAGCCCCTGGACCTGGACTTGTGCATCCCCACAGTCACGTGAGAGACTCTTATAAAATCTCATACTATTTACAGATCTCTCCTGTTGATTCTGTTTCCCTAAAGAACCCTGACTAATACAAAGACCCTAAAAGGTAATGCTTAATTTGACTCAAAACTAGCCTGTTTCTGACATTGCAGACCCTAGACTGCAAAACATGACAAAATTCAAAGATTCTGCTGATTTGGGGGGAGAGGTCTCATTTATTTGGAAGGAGTTTTCTCTAGTTTCTGACTGTTGCCTAATCTGAACATTCAGAATAAATGAGTATTTATCATTAAAAAAAAAGAGTATGTATATCATGTACCTGTTTTATGATACGTAATAGTGACCATGCTATATCAGACCTGTTTTTAATGACGTTATTCTAGATATTTTCTTTACAGATGATGATTGAGAAGCTAATAAAAAAAACGGTTCCAGGTACCATAACAGTAACAGAACTTGCTGTTTTCTGTGACATTTTTACTTTTTTTTAATGGAGTGTACTAATGTCTCTATAATTTTGTTCAGATGACTGCAGAACCTGGAAAACCTGTTGCTGCTATTGATGCATAACATACTGCTATTGGTCTTTATACGTGTGTGTGTGTGTGTGTGTGTGTGTGTGTGTGTGTGTGTGTAATTTGAATTTTGGGAAACTTTAGCTGTGTTGTCAACTCTGGAAAAACTATCACAGTTGACCTGTGTTGAGTTGGCATTGTACAGAAATTAACAGCCATAGTGGTCTAGAAACATTAAACTTAATTTTTTTCCATTTGTGCAGGAGTAAGGTACTGTACTGACAATGTAAGGTCTTATCTACTTAGGTTTGATTATAGAAACTAATAAAGTATTCTCTAAACCATGAAAAAATAGTATGTAAAGCCAAACAAAATATATATTTTTTGGCCAGAAAATTCACGAAAGAAACAGGTTAGAATTTTTATACTCATAGTAGAATCATTTTTAATGATTTATTACTTTATATTTTGCTCTTTCTGCATTTTTCCCTTTCCTCATTTTAAGAGATTTCTGGCACTTTTATTTCTTTACCTCGGGGTATTTGTGTTGCAGAGTGAAAACCAAAAGCTTGCTTTTGTTCTAAGAAATCTAAATGCTAAGGGTCATTATGCTAAGTGGGCAAGAGGGGAAGAGGAAAGAGCTGACTACTTTGGAGGAAGACAGGATAGATGTGAGGAGATGAAGAAACAATCTCTAGGATGTGGAAGGGAAGGGATTATTTTTGGTGAGATGAAGAAGTAAAGGGACAGAGGTACAGACAAAACAACTATGACACCAGAAGTCCTTGGCAGAGATTATAAGGCTTTGGGACGTATAGACAGCCCCAAGGGACAAGAAGCTCTAATAATGATTGAGACTCAATTTCCCACCAGCCAGGCAAGCCAGGAGCTCAGAGAGCTGAATATTGATTCAGAGAATTAAAAGAAATATGCCATTTCTTAGACACAAAGTTGTAGAATAAAAATCACACCAAAAATACATTGCCTTACAAGGTTTAGTTAAATCCTTGCTCAGTCAGCAGAAGACTGCTTTTCCATGCCAGTCTACTTTTAGTTTTTCTTTGAGTGTGTATGAGACAGAGATAGAGACAGAGTGAGACAGACAGATACAGAGACATGAGGAAGAAGATACAAATCCAAACACTCAAAAAGTTAATGGGCAGAAGAGATAGATGCCACCAAGATGGCAGAGATGCCCCAGGGTTCCATCCTGCCATAGAAGCTTTAAACTATAAGCAAAAATTGGCAGAACCATCTTTCTTAGAACTCTGGAAAATAGATTAGGGTTGCTGTATCTAGGTGAGTGCCAAATCAAGGAAAAGGCAACTTAAAAATGGTGGGAAAATCTTGTGGCACATTTGCCAGCCATCTCCTTACTCCTTCCCCAGCTTGGTGCAGAGCTGGTCTGTGCTTCCCTTGTGGGTCCCTGGTCCTGGTTCTGGAAAGGACAGAGTAAACCTTGTGTACACTAGAGTGCATGAATGTCTGTGCCAGTCTGTCAGTTTACAGCCTGAAGGACTGAAGCAGGACACTGATTGCAGACTCATTGTCCCAGAGCTTGTCCTGCACATAGAGGTGGCCTGCAGGGCAGACTGAATGCTGTAGAACAGCCAAATCACACGTGCTTGGGGCAAAGGATTGTCAGCTGTGGAGCATACAGTGTGAAACCAAGACCAGGAAGAAACACTATATCTTAGGGCAAAAGAGACACTTGGATCTGTGTAAATGGCATAATTCCTAGGTCCATATGTGCAAGCTTAGGGCAAGACACATACTCAGAAAAGACCAAGGAAGACTGTATGCTTTTGCCTTGGTTTGTTCTTAAAAGTCACTATTAGGGAGGCTAAGCTATGAAAGGCAAGCATTCACATAGGCCAATCTAAAAAGAATGAGAAAGGTGTTTCTTTCTCCTGCCTTCTCCACCCAGCCCCCAACAAACACCAAGCAGGATAAACACAAATAGAGCCACACAAGACACAATATAATCAAACTCTCAAATGACAAAGACAAAGAGAAAATCATGAAAGCCACAAGCAATATGTCATACACAAGGGAGCCTCAATAAGATTAATTGCTGATTTCTCATCAGAAACCATGGAGGCAAGAAGGCAGTGGGATGACATATATAAGGTGCTGAAAGCAAAAATATTGCCAAACAAGAATTCCAGCCGACAAAATGTCTTTCAAAAAAATGGGGGGGGGGGGGGGAGGCAGGGATAAGAATTAAGATACTCCGAGATAAACAAAAATTGATGGAATTTGTCAATACTAGACTAACCTTACAGAAAATACTAAAGGGAAAGGACACTAGATAATAAATAAAAGCCACATGAAGAAATAAAGATCTCCAGTAAAGGTAAGGGCATGTGTAAATATGAATGCCAGTACTAGTGTTTTGGGATGGTGACTCCACTTTTTACTTCTTACAGGATCTAAATTGCAAATGAATAAAAAAGTAAATTTAAATCTATGGCTTTAGATTCAATGTATAAATACATAATTTGTGACAAAGAACAACATAAAGGTGGTTCGTAGAACAGTATAGGAACATGGTTTGTATATGCCATAGAAGTTAAATTTGAATCAAATCAAAACAGACTGTTGCAGATTTAAGATGTTAAATTTAAGGGCCCTGATAACCACAAAGAACATATAAAATTATGCACAGGAGGAAATGAAAAAGGGATTCTAAAGAGTCCACTACAAAAAAATATAATAAAATCAATTAAATATAAGGACAGGGAGTAATGGAAGGACTGAAGAATGAAAACCAGAGAGCAAAATGGCAGAAGTAAGTCCTGTATTAACAGTAGTTACTTTTTAAAAAACAAGTCAATTTTATTAGTACATATTAATAAAGCGTAAATCCATCCAAAGTGCACAGTCAATGCTATTCAGTGTAATCACATATTTGTGCATTCATCACTTCATTCATTCTTAGAGCACTTGGCATTATTCCAATAAAAATAAACAAAAAACAAACTTATCACTTTCAATTTCCCTATGCTTCCCCTGCCATACATAGCCACTATACTTTTTCCTTCTCTCTGGTATATTTGTATTTATATTTTGTAAAAACAGTCCTATACATGCAATATTACATTATCCATATGCATGTTATTTGAGGTTTTACTATCTTATACAATCATGTTACTTTTTAGCTTTCCTTCTAGTAATATATATGACCTAAGAATTTCCCTTTTAACCAGTGTTATACCATATAATAGTTCTACTAGTTACAAACACCATGATGTGTTTTCACCATTTCTATTCATTTCCAAAGATTTACAAACAACTTTTTACCAATTCTGCACAGATTAACCCTCAGCTTTCCATTCTCTATCCTCATTCTATATTCTGATGACCTATATTCTAACTATTAACTCCATTAGTTTACACAATATATTTAGTTCAAAATAGTGCAATCATATAGTATTTGTCCTTTTGTGTCTGGCTTACTTCACTCAACATAATGTCCTCCAGTTTCATCCATGTTATCATCTACTTCACAACTTCATTTCTTCTAACTGTGTGTACACACCACAATTTTTTAATCAATTCCATCGTGTGTACACACCACAATTTTTTAATCGATTCATCAGTTGATGGACACCTGGGTTGTTTCCAACTTTTGGCAATCGAGAATAATGCCACTATGAACATTGGTGTGCAGATGTCTGTTTGTGTCACTGATCTCAGTTCTTCTGGGTATATAACTAATAATGGTATTGCCGGGTCACAAGGCAAATCTATATTCAACTTCCTTAAGAACTGCCAAACAGTTCTCCACAGTAGCTGTACCATTCTACATTACCACCAGCAGTGAATAAGCATCCCTATCTCTCCAATACTCTTCAACATTTACAGTTTTCAGACTTTTTAATAGCGGCCAGTCTAATAGGTGTGAAATGATATCTCGTAGTTTTGATTCGCATTTCCCTAATCAATAATGATGTTGAACATTTTTTCATTTGTATTTCTTCTTTGGACAATTGTCTTTTCAAGTCTTTTGCCCATTTTTTAATTAGGTAGCTCGTCTTTCTAATGTTGAGTTGTATGATCTCTTTGTATATCATGGATATTACTGGACATGTGATTGCCAAATATTTGCTCCAATTAAGTTGGCTGCCTTTTCACCCTTTTGACAAAGTCCTTTGAGTTGCAAAAGTGTTTAATTTTGAGGAGGTCCCATTCACCTATTTTTTGTTGTTGTCGCTCATGCTTTGGGTATAAGGTTTAAGAAACAACTTCCTACCACAAGATCTTGAAGATGTTTTACTACATTTTCTTCTGGGAGTTTTATGGTTATAACTTTTATATTTATGCCTTTGAGTCAATTTTTGTATAAGGTGTGAGATAGGGATCCCCTTTCTTTCTTTTGGATATGGCTATCCAGTTCTCCCAGCACCATTTGTTGAATAGACTGTTCTGGCCCAGCTGGGAGGGCTGGACAGCCTTGTCAAAAATCACTTGACTGTAGATGTGAGGGTCTATTTCTGAGTTCTCGATTTGGTTCCATTGGTCAATGTGTCTGTCTTTATGCCAGTACGATGCTGGTTTTACCACTATAGTTATGTAATATCTTTTAAAGTTCAGAAGTGAAAGTCAAGTTCATTCTTTTTTAAAGAACTTTTTGGCTATTTGGGGACCCCTACTCTTCAAAATAAATTTGATAATTGGTTTTTCCACTTCTGAAAAAAAGGCTGTTAGGTCTTTCATTGGGATTGCATTGAATCTGTAAACAAGTTTGGGTAGAATTGACATCGTAACAATATTTAGTCTTCCAGTGCACGAATGTGGAATGTCCTTCCATTTATTTGTCTTCTTCAGTTTCTTTTAGCAATATTTTGTAGTTTTCCAAATGCAGGTCCTTTATGTCCTTGGTTAAGTTTCTTCCTAAATATTTGATTGATTTAGTTGCTATTATAAATGGAATTTTAAAAATTCCTCCTCAGATTGCACATCAGTAGTGCATAGAAACAGTACTGATTTTTGTGTATTAATCTTGTATCCACCACATTGCTCAGCTCATCTATTAGTTCTAGTAGCTTTGTTGTGGATTTTTCACAAGATTCTGGATATAGGATCATATCAGTGAATAGCGAAAGTTTTACTTCTTCCTTTCCTATTTGAGTGCCTTTTATTTCTTTATCTAGCCTAATTGCTCTATCTAGAACCTTTAGCACAATATAACAACAATGGTGACAGTGGGCATCCTTGTCTTGTTCCTGATCTCAGCGGGAAAGCTTCTGTCTTTCACTGTTGAGTACACCGCTAGCTGTAGGTTTTTCATATATACACTTCACCATATTGAGAAAGCTTCCTTCTATTCCTGTCTTTTGGAGTGTTTTTATCAATAAAGGGTGCTGTATTTTGTCAAATGCCTTTTCTGCATCAATTGAGAGGATCATGTAATTTTTTTCTTCAATTTATCAATGTGGTTTGTTACACTAATTGATTTTCTTGTGCTTGAGACCCCTTGTATACCTAGGATAAAACCCACTCTATCATACTGTATAATTCTTTTAATGTGCTTTTGAATTTGATTTGCAAGTATTTTGTTGAGGATTTTTGCATCTATATTCATTAGAAATATTGGCCTGTAATTTTCTATTTTCATAGTATTTTTATCTGGTTTTTGTATTAGGGTGATATTGGCTTCATAGAATGAGTTCGGTAGTGTTCTTTCCTGTTCAGTTTTTTGGAAGAGCTTGAGCAAGATTGGTATTAGTTTGTTTTTTAATGATTGTTAGAATTCACCTGAGATGCATTCAGGTCCTGGGCTTTTCATCTTTGGGAGGTTTTGATGACTGTTTCAATCTCTTCACTGTTATTTGTTCGTTGAGTTCTTCTATCTCTTCTAGCATCAGTGTAATTGGTTCGTGTGTTTCTAGGAATTTGTCCATTGCATCTACATTGTCTAGTTTTTTGCCATACAGTTGTTCATAGTATCCTCTTATGATCATGCTTATTTCTGCAGGGTCAGTGGTAATGTCCCCCCTTTCATTTCTGATTTTATTTGTGTCTTCTTTTCTTTGTCATTCTAGCTAAGGGTTTGTCGCTTTTGTTGATCTTCACAAAGAACCAATTTTTGATTTTGTTGATTTTGTTGTTGTTCTTGGTTTCACTTATTTTTGCTCTTTTATCTTTACTATTTCTTTCCTTCTGCTTGGTTTGGGATTAGTTTGCTGTTCTTTTACTCGTTCCTCCTGGTGTGCAGTTAGATCTTCAATTTTAACTCTTTCTTCTTTTTTAATGTAAGTATTAAAGGCTATAAATTCCCTTTCAGCACTGCCATAGGTTTTGATATGTTGTGTTCTCATTTTCATTCATCTCAAGATATTTGCTGAATTCTCTTGCAATTTCTTCTTTGACCCACTGATTAAAGAGTGCGTTTTTTAATATCATATATTTATGAATTTTCTCTTTTTCTGTCCATTATTGAGTTCCAGCTTCATTCCATAATGATCAGAGAAAGTGTTTTGTGTAATTTCAATCTTTTTTAATTTATTGAGACTGGTCTTGTGACCCAATATATGGTCTATCTTGGAGAAGGATCCTTGAGCTCCTGAAAAGACTGTATATCCTGCTGCTTTGAGGTGCAATGCTCTATATATGTTTGTTAGGCCTAGTTCATTTATCATATCATTCAGGTTCTCTGTTTCTTTATTTACCCTCTGTCCAGATGTTATAACCAATACTGAAAGTGGTATATTGAAGTCTCTACTGTTGTACAGACATCTATTTCTCCCTTCAGTTTTGCCAGTGTGTGCCTCATGAATCTTGGGGCACTCAAGTTAGGTGCATAAATATTTAGTATAGTTATTTCTTCTTGATGAATTACCCCTTTTATTAACATATAATGACCTTCTTCATCCCTTATAACAGTTTTGCTTTACTATTTGCGTGGAATATCTTTTTCCAAAAAAAAATTTTTTTTTTTTTTGAGGGACTGGGCCAGGGATTGAAACCACTGAGCCACATTGGCTTCCCTGAGTTGGATTTTTCATTTGTTTTGCTGATGTTTGTTTTGTTTTTTTCAGGAGGCACTGGGAACTGAACCTGGGACCTCCCATGTGGGAGGCAGGTGCTCAACTGCTTAAGCCACATCCACTCCCCCAACCTTTCACTTTTAACCTGGTTTCAGCCTTACATCTGAGGTGGGTCACTTGTAGACAACATATAGATGGCTCATATTTTTTCCCATTCTATCGGTTTATATCTTTTGATTAGGGAATTCAAGCCATTAACATTCAATGTTATTACTGAAAAGGCTTACTTCATCCATTCTGTCCATCGACTCTCTGTTGTCATATCATTCTATTGTCTGTCCTCTTACTCTTTATTTTACCCTTCCTAATAATCTTCATTTCTATACTCTTCTCCAAATCTCAGACCCTTATTTTTTCCTTTCAGGCTGCAGCACTCCCTTTAGTATCTCTTGTAATTCTGGTCTTTTGGTAACATATTCTATCAGTTTTTGTCTGTCTGTGGAGACTGAACTCATCCTCATTTTTGAAGGACAGTTTTACAGACACAGAATTCTTGGCTGGTAGTTTTTCTCTTTCAGTACCTTAAATACATCATAGCACTTTCTTCTTGACTCTGTGGTTGCTGATGAGACATCGGCACTTAATCTGATCAATTTTGCCTTGTATGTGATACTTTGCTTTACTCTTTATGCTTTCAGAATCCCCTCTTTATCTTTGACATTTGTCATTCTGAATTGTAGGTGTCTTGGGGTAGGTCTGTTTGGATTTATTCTGTTTGGGGTGCAATGTCCTTCTTGGATATTGATATTTATGTCTTTCATCAGGGTTGGGAAGTTTTTGTTCATTTTTTTTCTGCCCCGTTTCCATTCTCTTCTCCTTCTGGGATACTAGTAACACAAATGTTTCTCTCATTGTCATTCAATTCCCTGAGACTCTGTTCCATTTTTTCCATTCTCTTCTCTTTCTCTTCTCGTCTTTTCCAGTTCAGATGTTCTGTCTTTGAAATAACTAATTCTGTCTTTGAGCAATTCAAATCTGCCCTTATGTGCCTCTAATGTATTTTTAATCTCATCTATAGTGTCTTTCATTCCCATAAGGTCTGTTACTTTTCTCTGCAGGCTTTCAAATTGTTCTTTATGCTCACCCAGTGTCTTCTTAATATCCTTTATCTCTTTAGTCATAATTTTTAAAAATTATTTGAATTGATTAGGAGAGTTGTATGCTTATCACTGATTGTCTTAAATCTGTATCTCTTC
>JAQZBX010074871.1:0-14687 GCA_029593785.1 Cabassous unicinctus
AATCCTAGTCAGTAGCAAGAGGCTGGGATGGTTAAGTTTTCAGGACAGCAAGCGAGACCTGGAAACCAAGGAACCCTGCCTTGACTGGTAATAACATAACTTAGTCCCTGAGATCCCTTAAAGTCTAGGGGGGGCAAAAAAAGTGTGACTTCACCTAAGAATCTCATTACTTGAATGAAATACAAGTGATAATCGAAGGTCAGAGCCACAACAGTGAGAAGAGATTGGTCCCAGCTGGAGTCTCCAAGCATCATGCATCACATATGAGTGAAAGGCCGTGCACTATTCTTTTCACTGCTGAATTGTGTTTGGCAGCAACAGCAGATTATAAAAGTTGATGGTATGCTCTTGGTAACTGAAGAGAAAAGGGCACTTCACAATGGATGTATTTAGAACAAGCTGTGCTCTGCATCCTAGTCTTTGTACTTCACTGCTTATTTTTAGAAATTTACAAAGGAGAGTAATAGGGTAGCAGAAGTCATTCCTATGGAATCTGGACATAATTTGATTTGTTTCTATAAAAATAACTAATGTTCCTTGCTCCTGAAATTCTTCAGCTGGCGTTTGATGATTCACAGAACAATAGCCTAGCAAGAAAATGAGAGACTATTGCATTTATTCCCCAGCCTTTGAGCAGAGAAAATCTGAAGATGCCTATTTTTCAAATGAGATAAAATATGCCAGAAATACAGTATGTACTTGCTAAAAACTAGTTCCTTCCACAGTTATCCTAAAGCCTCTTCTTCTTTTTTTAATGTGACACTCAGAGGCTTAGCAATTCTGGAGTCTCACAAACTACATGTTCAAACAAAAAAATATCCCTAACTTATTTATTTCTTTGTCCTGTGGTTGGTAGTACTAGTTCTACTAGTACAACAACTAGAGTATAGTACATCACATACTTTAAGGTAATTAGTGTCCCTCACTTTTCCTTTCACCAGAACTAAAGCCTCAGGCCTTTAGAATTTCCTCATGAGACTTATTCTTTTATTCTTTTCTTTGTTCTTCTGTAGAGGCTCTTTAAATTTTTCATATCGTATGTGAGTGCCCTCCCCCAAACTTGATGGGGATATGTCACAGGCATATTGAAGCTGATTAAAAAGAGCTCCCAAAGACCGAAGCTGGAACAATTTAGACAAATTCAATAAAATAGCATTGGATTATTAAGCAAAGTATAAAAGAAATATCTATGAGTTGAGACTGATATAAATAAATGATTGAATAAACAAATAAATAGCTAAAAAGAAACAAATCTCCCATGCAGAAGACTCCAAATAATTTATGTAGATATACCACCCTCAAGGGGATGGAACATAACTCCCCTCTCCTTAAGTGTGGGCCCACATGTAGCTATAGGGCATTCCTTCCAAAGAGTTGAATATGAAAAGGGGAAGAAGCAACTTTACAATGGAGGAACCCAGCAAACACCACCTCAGACAGGTGACTGAGATTAACATCAACAGTAATAAGTCATGTTGATAGCATGTATCCTTGATATGATGTGGTGAGAATGGCAATTTACCTATGTGATCTTTCTACCAAAAGCCCACAAACCCAGTCTAATGGTGAGAAAATCATCAGACAAATGCTAGTTGAGGTACGTTCTACAAAATATCTAACCAGTACTCCTCAAAACTGTCAAGGTTATCAAAAACAAGAAAAGCCTGAGAAATTGTCACAGCCAAGACAATTTCAAATGAGATACCATATGCCAGTAATACAGTAGGTACTCTCTAAAAACTAAACAGATTTGGTGGCTAAATGTAATGAGGTGTCATGGATGGAATTCTGGAACAGAAGAAAGGATATTAGGTAAAAACAAAGAAAATCTGAATAATGTAACAAATGTGTGATAACGTCAGATGTTAATAATAGGGGAAACTGGGAGTGGAGAATATTAGAACTTTATACAAGCTGCAATTTTTCTGTCAATATAAAACTATTCTAAACCAAAAAGTTTATTAATATATAGAGGAAAGTGACTAGATAGGTAGATAGATAGATAGATGATAGCATTCCTAAGAAACTCACACAGTTAAGCATCTAGTCAAACTTCACAAAAACCCTAAGTGGTAGGTTCTGTCATTATAGCATTTTAACAGATAAGATAGGCATCAAGAGTTTAAATACCCTGACCAAAGTCCTGCAGCAAGTGAGAGGCAGAGCTGGAATTGGAACTCAGACAGTACATTTCTAGAATCTATCCCCCTTAACCAATATCCCATACTTAAGAAAGAGAAAATTAAAACCATGTTATTGTTGAGAGGTCGAGTAGGAGGAGAGACCAGTGTCCTTCTTTCAATACATTACTAATTACTCATCTCTGTAACACTATTTTTAATAGTCAGATAGATGATATGAGAAAATTTTATTTTATTTGGTAGAAACTGGAGTCTGTTCTAGCCATTTCCAAATGTTTTCTTATTGTTTAAAAGAGACAGTATTCCTGGGGAAACTCAGGGAACTTAGAAACACCAACACATGATCCTGAATCAGAGTTTGAATTATATTGACATTTTATGATGTCCTTCTCACTGTGTCAACCACTCTCCTGTGGTTACAAATTATATTTCAGAAAGTAGCTGAGTCCACTGACAGAATTGCAAGCTGGCAGTGGTGATGGGGTAGAGTTTACAGATAGTGATGTGTGAACCATAAGTAACCTGAAAAAACATTACTGTTTCAAATACTCTAATCACTATTTTAGTAATAGCAATAGATAATATAAGAAAATACAAATATCTGAATTAGGAGCCATACCTAATGAAAAGGACCCAAACTTCCAGCAATATGCCATAGAGGCTACTAACTCAATCTAAATTGGTGTAGATAGACATCACATTTGACCTCATTATTTGAGATTGTTGTTTGGAAATTTACTCAATGGAATAGCAATGAACTAATTGCAAGTAGTCTGGCCATGTCCTCTTGTGAAATTTACTGTTTTTTAAAATTTGTACTTTGTTAAAAATGCAGCAGGTTGGGAAGATTTTGTGTTTTCAATTAAATAAATTAGATGGCCAAGAGTTCTAATACATAGCCAAGGCATAAAATATTCTTTAAAGTGCTTCATTATAAAGTCCTACAACCTCAGATCTCCGCCCATTCAAATCATGTGCAATTTGATAAAGTAAAGGATAAAAAGAACAAATAAATTAAAATATGATAAGCCAAAACAAAGAAGAAACTATGCATTCATGCCAAGTTGAGTGAATTTCTTTAAATTAAACTAACAAAAAATAGTTGTGCATTCACATTGTTAGGAAACCAAGAGGAGGAAGGAAAAAAAATTAATAATCCCATGGACACACTTTTATATCCAAAGTGGAAGAAAAAGAGTGGGTTGAATGTAGCATGAAGACCATTATTAGAAAGGGTTGACATGAGTTCATTATGTTTATCAGATTAACTCTTTTTTCCTTTTGACAGGGCAGCTTGTTTAGTTTGATCAAGGAAACAATAAGTATGGTGTTTATTGAAAACATTGAGCAAAATATTTGACAGAGTTTGCATTTTGTAATAACTCATTGAGTTGTTCATTTTGTTTAGTGCACACTAAATATGTTTTAAATATCAAAACAAAACTTTCTTTATTTCTTCATTTAAAACTTTTCTTTCCCCTATTAAAGAGTTTCATAAGAATAAGGCACATTAGAATATTGGTGCTTTCTCATTACTGTCATAGGCCAGGATCAGCCCACAGAACAATACCTTTAAGATCCCATACCCCAGGATATCTAACCTGCAAAATATCTAATCAAAATGAAAGTGAAATACAATTTTACACTAGAAAAAAGACATCTTTAGCGGGGGTGGCTGGAACGTCTTCTTTCATTACAAATCGCACATGGTTTCCAATAAAGTTTTCTTGCAGAAAGCAAGACTATAATCACTCTCGGTACTATACAGTGTCCCTATTGTGCTATTAGACAGGATGGTAATTAACATTATCACAACTCTATCAAGCATGAAAGCAATGCTGAGTGTGTTTCTGACCCAGCTGCTATCAGCATGGGGCGCAAGAATTGAAAGTATTGCCGAGAAATTGATCTACTCCATCAAAACTGAGCTGACTCTGAGCCATAGGTCCATAGTTTTATGAGAACAAACACAACTACAACTAATTGCTACCTAGAAAATTAATACAGAAGGCTATATCCCATACTTCACCTATGGTTTAAGTACAGGTGTTCTAAATGCCTGCCAAGAAAGAAGCATGAGATGTTTCAGGAAGCAGAAAAGAGGAGAATAGCATCTTTCAGAGCACCAAAAAAAGGATTATATCATCTATCAAAACTGGTTACGATCAGGATCATCCTTTTATCTGCAAGAATTTTTAAAATTTATAAGGTTTGAAATGTCTAAAAATTAAAAATGAATATTATGGCAATGCCAAGATGAAGGACAGCAGTGGATGATTGATATGGGAGAGTCAGATTCTGGCATTCTCCAGCAGAATTGTGAATGTAGATTAAGAGTGCCAGCCAAGAAATTGACTGAAATAGGTTATGACCTCTAGCAGCTACCTCTAGAGTGTGCAGGATGCCGAGCAAATAATTTTTGCATGATATCTTTCTATATAAATAATTTTATTAAAAATATACTACAACTATCCATGACTGTGAAAGATATATTTACTGATGAAAATTTAAAATAATGGGTAAAGAAGAAGTATTAATGCATTTTAATGTTGTCTAATCAGTCCTCTATTGATTCCCTATTGCCGCTGGTACAAATTACCACAATTGACAATGCAAATTTATTCTTTTCCTTTCTGTAAGCCAGAAGTCCAAAGTGAGTTTCCTGGGAGCCCAGGAAATAATCTGTTCCTTACCTCTTCCAGCTTTAGAGGCTACCAGCATTCCTTGGCTCCTGGCCACAACAGTCCAATCTTTGCCTCCATCACATTGTGCTTCTTCTGACTCTAACTCTACTGCCTCCCTCTTAGGACCTTTGTGATTACATTGTGTCTACTGGATAAGATAATCCTCAAGATCCTTACTATTATCATATCTGCAAAGTCCCTTTTACCATGTAAGGTAATATATTCAACAGTTCCAGGGAGTAGGATGTTGGCATCTTTAGGGGAAGGGACATTATTCAGTCTACCACGTGCCCATGAAGTTTCTTCACACTGTCTAAGAACTATCTCTTCATTTTGTTTACTAGCAAATGAACCATTTGCAATTAATTTCTTGAGTCCCACTAGGATAAAAAAAAAGAGAGAAAGTGCATAACAAGCTGTTATTACTCACAATGCTATGACTCTCCAGAACCTGTTTTTACACCATTACTAATGAATAATTAATTGAACAATTATTGTGTCATTAGTCATGTTGTTATATTTTCCATCAAGCCCCCCATGAATAGTGGTTTCCAATGACTCCTTAATGTTACTATGCTTCATTAAAGATAACCATAAATGCAAGTCTTTCCCAGCATATATAGGAAAATGTATAATAATTATTATCTTTGTCATGTTAAATTTACCATGCAGGAATTTTATAGAGTAAATATGAAACAATACATATTTTGACTTTGTCATCTGTTGGACTCTTTAGGCAATAATCATTGCATTCCTAGAACATGAGCTTTATCATGTTGACCAATCTCTGTAATTCACACACCACCAGCAGCAAGGAAGATAGGCAAGGGGCTGTAGGAGGAATTGGAAGAGTGATCTCATTTATGCAAGGAATGTATGTCCCTCATTCTGCATAGCACTGCTTAAAACCAAGAGGGCATGATGTCATCATATCATAGGCAAGAGAAGACCTCATTTGGAAGGAACATTGGTATTGCAGTGCATTGGTCTCAAAAGCTATTGAAAGAGGTGGGTAGATGACTGTTTTAGTTTCCTTTGGCTACTCAAAAATATACATGTAATGTGTTGGCTTAAACAATGGGAATTTAATGACTCATGGTTTAAAGGAAGGAAAAAATCCAAATATAGGCATCATCAAGGTGATGCTTTCTTCCCAAAGACTGGCATTCTTGGTCTGGCTGCCAATGATCCTTGCTCCTGGGCTCCTCTGTCATGTGGTAATGCACACCACGGCCTCTCCTGGCCTCTCCCTTTTCTTCCAGGTTCCATTGACCTTCACCTTCTTTTATCCCCTGGCTTTCCTTCTCTCTGTCTGAATTTCATTCTGCTTATAAAGGACTCCAGGAATAGTATTAAGACCCATCCTGATTGAATTGGTCCACACTTTCACTGAAGTAACCTCATCAAAAAGTCCTACTTATGATGGGTTCATGCCCACAGAAATGGATTAAGTTTAAGAACATTTTTTCTGGAGCTCCAAGATCATGAAGTACGGCATGGCAGGCTGCCATCTTCCTCCAGAAACTGTGGGAACGCAGGCAGGTTTACCTGGCAGAAGGGAAGCTGCAGGACTGCGGGGGCTATTGGAGGAGGCAGCTAGAGTGGGGGGGACCCAGTTGGCCAGGAGAAACAGGAACCCATAAGAGATAGGGCACTCAAGTCAGCTGAGAGGGTGAGGGAAGCCAGGAAAGTGATTTGGGTGGAAGACCAGGTCTCAGCCAGCTCCAAGAGTGAGGAAAGTCCCCGACCCCCATGCAACAAGGGGAGCATCCCAGGACCCAGCAGGCTTTTGAGGTGGGGGAGCTGTGGAGCAAATAGGTGTAGGGGACTGGCACCCAGCCAACTCGGGGAGCAAGGTGTAGGCAGGAGGGGAGATAGGAAGGTGGACCAGATAAAAACCAACCAACCAACAAAAATACACCAGCTGGCACTGAAGCAGCTTCAGGGAGAGAGGAGGGAGGAGTTGATCAGGCAGGCTGCCACACCCACCGGTCCTGGGAAAGAGAGGAACTGGGTCAGTGATGGGGTAGACTGACAGGCACTTAACAGCCTGGGAGAGTGGGAAGCCTGGAAAGGCAACCAGCAAAACATAAGAAGCCTAACTGGCCTGAGGATAAAGAAGGTGGGCAGGGGCAGAAGACAAGCCTTCAGAAGCTTAACCTAACCTGTGGAGTGGGTGTAGCTCAGTGGTTAAACTCCTGCTTCACATGTATGGGGTCCCAGTTTCAGTCCCCAGGACCTTCAAAAAAAATAGGAAAAAAAAAGGCCTTACCAACTTGAGTAATAGGAGGGTGGAGAAAGGCACCCAGGAGCTGCAGGAAGTGAGAGTTGAAGGATGAGCAGCATTGGGAGAGAGAACTTAGACTGAGATTTTTTTTTAGGTTATTTGATTTTTTATTTTTTTTTCATTCCTTATTTTTTTCTCTACACCCAGGTACCTTACCTGGGGAGAGCAGATTGCAAAGTGATTGGTGAGCATTGGCAGTCTGAGACAGTTGCTAGTGGACTGAAAAGGAAGCTTTGTTTTTTGTTGTTGTTTTTTTTCCTTTCTTTCCCTTTTCTTTTTTTCTCCTTAGTTTCTTTGTTTCTTTTCTTTCTTTCATTTTTCCCTCTTCTGTTGCTTTTCATTCATTCCACCTTCTCTTGTTTGGTCCTCACTTTCTTTCTTCCCTTCTCATCTTTCTAGTCTTTTATTTTATTCTATTTTTTCCTATTTCTTTCTTTTTTTAATTTCATATATTTATTTTTAATCTTTTTTATTTTTTATGATTTTTCACTCCTTATTTTTTTTTCCTTTTCTTTCTGATTCTTTTAAGGTTCCTTTTCCATCTTTTCTTTTTTATTATTCTTTTTCTCTTCTTTGTTCTTTCCTTTTCTATGGTCTTACTATTTTGAGGGGGGAACAAGGACAACTACAAGGATGTAGACTATGTGGAACCAAGTGTCAAAGAGGAACCTTAACACAAAATAAAACCCTAGAGTAGAAAGAGAAGCCAACTATTTGAATAAGCCCATCAAGATAAACAGATACCTGGAGGATATGCAGAATGTGGAGTAACTAATCAAGGATGACAAAATAAATTTCATGAATCAATGTAATGAAGTGAAGGAAAAGATAAAATATATTGAGAATACACTGGGAATTCTTCAAAAGTAAAGGAGAGAGAATTGTGGGAAGATGGAGCTGTACTAATAGGCAGGGTTCAACACTCTCAGAAAACAAGGGAGAAAGAGCCAAAAGCTGTCTGAGGGACCTGCTTTAGGGATCAGCAGACAAGGACAGTGCTACACAACTCCCAGGAGGGTGAGGGACAGAGAGAGAAAAAAGCTGAAACAATAAATGTGAGTTATAAAGCCCCAGCAGCAGCTGGGAAGGTGTCCCCTTCCCTACCCCCAAGATATTAAGCTGGAATAAAACCCCTGACTCACTGCAACAAACTGAGAGGAGAACAGACATCTTCATCCCTGTCAGCTGTTCAAGGGAAAAAGGAGAGGAAGTCAGGGGGCTTTTCTTCAGTGAATTTGGGCAGCAGAGCCTACTTTGAATCTCCATCTGGAGATTCAGCACAGGAACACAGGAAAGCCCAAATTGAAACACCTCTGTGGAAAGGTGCACTGATGAGTGGTATCTGCTGGCCTGTCTGGAAATTGCATGGCCAAAAACTGTTGTCTGTTCTATCTGTATCATAACCCCAGGGAGAGAATCTGCACCCAGTTAGTGAGTCCTGGGTCCAATTTTGAGAACTTAAGCTGGGCAATTTTAAGGACTTAGAATAAAGTGAATCAAATATCAAAGAAGAGCTGTGAAAAAAAATAGGCAAGAGAGAGAAATTGGCCATCAGAGTAAATTCACCAACTTATTCAGATGCCTAGACATCAACAAAAAATTACAAGCCATACTGGGAAACAGGAAGAGACGGCCCAGCCAAAAGAACTAACCAAATATCCTGAAGAGATACAGGATTTAAGACAATTAATGAGTGATAATCACACAACTCTCCTAAATAAGTTCAAAGAATTTAAAGAAAACTTGACTAAAGAAATAAAGGATATTAAGAAGACACTGGGTGAGCATAAGGAGCAATGTGAAAGCCTGCAATGAAAAGTAACAGCCTATGGGAATGAAAGACATGATGGGTGAGATTAAAAATACACTAGAGGCACATAAGAGCAGATTTAAAATGCCCAAAGACAGAACTAGTGATTTAGAAGACAGAAGAAAGGTAAATGGGACCTCATCAAAATTCAACACTTTTGCACTCCAAGGCCTTTGTCAAAAGGGTGAAAAGGCAGCTGACTCAATGGGAGAGTTTAATATCCATGATATACAAGGAGATGATGCAACTCAACAATAAAAAGACAAACAACCCAATTTTAAAATGGGCAATAGACTTGAAAAGAAAATTGCTTACAAAAGAAATATAAATGGTGAAGAAACACATTAAAAAATGTTCAACATCACTAGTGATTAGGGAAATGCAAATCAAAACTACAGTGCTATACAAAATGGTGAAAGCATATCATGGTGCTTGTATCTAGCAGTGCTATTGTATGGGTATGACAGTGGTTGAAAGGGCAAGTCTAAGGTCACATATATTATAAGAAGGAAAGGCAAAAACTGTAACATGGTACTGTATATGACATTAAAGCTTCATGTAAAACAGAAATATGTGTGATATTGCATATAGAAGACTGTTTTTACAAAATATAAATACAAATATACTAGAGAGAAGGATAAAGAATAGCAGCTATGTATGATAGGGGAAGCATAGAGAGATTGAGAAGTGAAGAGTTTTGTTTGTTTTGTTTAATATTATTATTATTATTGGAATAATGAGAGTGCTCTAAGAATAATTGAAGTGATGAATGCACAAATATGTGATTACATTGAATACCATTGATTGTACACTTTGGATAGATTTATATTTTATTAATATGTACCAATAAAATTGTTTTGTTAAAAATTTTTAAAAATAAAAAATATGTAAAAAAAAGACACTGGGTCAACATATAGAAGAAATTGTAAGCATACATAAAATGATAACAGGTATGATGGTGATGAATGGCACAATGCAAGAAATTAAAAATATGCTGGAAGCACATAACAGCAGATTTGAACAGGCAGAGGAAAGAATCAGTGGCTCTAATATAGTACATCTGAAATTGCACAGATAGTAGAACAGATATATAAAAAGATAGAAAAAAATTCAGCAGGGACTCAGGGAATTAAATGACAACATGAAATGCACAAACATATACATTATAGTGATCCCAGAGGGAGAATAGAAGGGAAAGGGGGCAGAAGGACAGTGGAAAAATATAAGAATCTTTATAGATAGAAATTTTCTAAAAGAACCAAACTGAGCTACTGGAGTTGAAGACCACAGTAACTGAAATGAAAAAATTGCCAGGAGGGTTTCAACAACTGATTGCAGCTGGCAGAAGAAAGAATCAGTGAACACAAAGAAAAGACAACTGAAATGAGTCAGACTGAGGAGGAGAAAAAAAGAGAATTATGAAAAGTGAAAATAGCTTAAGGGACCTCTGAACAGCATCAAGCATACCAATATAAGCATTATAGGAGTCCCAGAAGGAGAAGAAAGAGAGAAAGGGGAAGAAAGAATATTCAAAAAATGACAGAAATCTCCCAAACTTAGCAAAAAACATGACTATACACATCCAAGAAAACCATAGAATATCAAATAGGATAAATATCAAGAAAAAAATGCTCCATCACATACTGATCAAATTGGAGGATGAAAAGGAAAGGAGAGTATTCTGAAAGCTGCAAGAGAAAAGCAATATGTTATGTACAACGAAGTCTCAATTAGGTTAAGTGCTGATTTCCCACCAGAAACCATGGAGGCAGATATCAACTGGGCTGTAAGAAAACAATTTCCAACCAAGAATTTTATATCTGGCAAGACTATCTTTCAAAAATGAAGGTGAAATTAAGAAATTCCCAGATAAACAAGTCTGAGAGAGTTCATCACCACTAGATCTCCCCTACCAGCAATGATAAAGGGAGTTCTTCATATTGAAAACAACAGACATGAGACAAACATGCCTGTTTATACCACAGCAGATCAAAGTGGCATAAAGAAATAAAGACCTCCACTAAAAGTAACCATTTGGGTAATTTAAAATGTCAGTACTCTTATATTGTATTTTTTTGGTATGCAACTCTACTTCTTATTCCTACAGGTGCTAAAATGCAAATGCATAAAAAGTAATGATAAATATATGGTTTTGGACATACAATGTACAAAGATATAAGTGGTAACAAATATTAAAAAGGTGGAAGGATAAAGAGGTATAGGAAACGTGTATGTGTATGCTATTGAAGTCAAGTTGGTATCAGATCAAATATGATTGTTATATATTTAGGATGTTAAATTTTAATGCCATGATAACCACAAGGAAAATATATGAAAAATATAGCCAGATAGAAATAAGAAAGGATTCGATATGTTACAATACAAAAAATAAAATAAATTAAATATGAAAGTGGGCATAAATGGAAGAAATGAGGGGTAAAAACAGTATAAGACATACAAAGACTAAATAGCAAAATGACAGAAGAAAGTGCTACATTATCAGTAGTCACATTAAATATAAATGGATTAAACTCTCCAGTCAAAAGGCAAAGAATGGCAGAATGGATAAAAAAGCATGTCTCAACTATATGCTGTCTATAAGAGACTCACCTTGTATTCAAAGCATAAGTAGGTTGAAAGTGAAAGGATGGGAGAAAATATTCCATGCAAGTAATATCCAAAAGAAGGTTAGGGTAGCTTTATGCATATCAGATAAAATAGATTCAAGTCAATAGCTGTTTTGGGGGACAAAGATGGTCATTATATACTGATAAAGGGTCTATTCAACAAAAAGATGTAACAATTATATGCACCTCATTGCAGAGTCCCAAATATATGAAGCAAATACTGACAGATTTGTAGCAAGAAATTGATAGTTCTCCATTAACAGGACAAGTCTTTAATACATGACTTTCAATAATGTATAGATCTAGACAGAATATCAATAAGGAAATGGAAGACTAGAATGATACTTTAAACCAGCTAGACTAACACATATATAGATCACTTCACTTACAATAGAATACACTTTTCCTCAAGGACACATATATCATTCTCCAGAATAGATCATATCTTAGGTCAGAAAACAAGTCTCAATTAAAGCAAAAAATAAAGATGTCATACAATGTATCTTTTCTGACAACAATGGAATGAAGTTAAAAGTCAATAACTGAGGAAGAAATGGAAAATTCACAAATATGTGGAAATTAAACCATGTACTGTTTTAGTTTGCTAAAAGCTGCAAATTCAAAAATACCAGGCATATAGCTTGTCTCTCCCCAGGCCTCATCTTTCAGCTTCAGGCTATTCCATTGATTCTATCCTCCAGCCTCTCTCTCAGTCTCTCTGGGTTTCTCTGTCTTTCTGTGGCTGTTGGTGATCCTGGAGTCCTCTCTCACATGGCAGGGTACAAACGGAAGTTCTTTTTCTCTGTGTTCCATTTATATAAAACTCTAGTAAAAGGATTAGGGCTTAACCTGGATCCCACAATCTAATCAAAAGTGTTTAACTGAAGTGATCTAATCAAAAGACATTTAATTAAAAGGTCCCTTGATAGAATCTAATCAAAAGATCCCACGTACAATAGGCTCACACACATAGAAATCGGTTATCTTATGAACATTATTTTCAGTGTCCACAAAAGACTTAAACAAGAACATACTCTTAAACAACAAATGAGTTAAAGAGGAAATCACAAGGGGAATTAGGGATTATCTAGAGGAAAATAAAAAGGATAATACAACATATAAGAACTTATGGGATGCTGCAAAGGCAGGGCTTAAAGTTAAATTTATAGTTCTAAATGCTTACATTAAAAAAGAAGAAAGATTTCAAACCAGGCACCTAACCTCAAAACTGGAAGAACCAAAAAAAAGAAAAGCAAATGAAACCCAAAGCAAGCAGAAGGAAGGAAATAACAAAGATTACAGCAGAGATCATTGAATAGAGAATAAAAAAGAGAGAATTAATAATCTTTGAAAAGGTCAATAAAATTGACAAATATTTAGCTAGACTCATGAAGCAAAAAAGGCAGAAGACACAAATAACTAAATTCAGAAATGAAAAGGGGGACATTACTACAGATCCTGCTGAAATAAAAAGGACTATAAGAGGATAATATGAGCAATTGAATGCCAATAAATTAGAAAACCTAGATGAAATGGACAAATTCCTAGATACACACAAACCACGTGCACTGACTCAAGAAGAAATAGATGGTCTCAACAAACCAATTACTAGCAAAGATATTGAATCAGTCATCAAAACATCCAAGAAAGAAAAGCCCAGGACCAGATGGATTCACAGGGGAATTTTACCAAAAATTCCAAGAATTAACACCAATCCTGCTTAAACTCTTCAAAAAAAATTGAAGAGGCAGTAACACACCCTAATTCATTCTACAAGGCTAACATTATGCTCACACCAAACCCAGATAATGATATCACAAGAAAAAAGTTACAGACTGTATTAGTCAGCCAAAGGGGTGCTGTTGCAAAACAACAGAAATCTGTTGGCTTTTATAAAGGGTATTTATTTGGGGTAGAAGCTTACAGTTAGCAGGCCATAAAGCATAAGTTACTTCCCTCACCAAAGTCTGTTGCCATATGTTGGAGCAAGATAGGTGCCAACATTCAGCCTTCCTCATCCTCATAAAGCTCTGTGGTCCCAGCTTCTTCCAATATCAGCAGTAGGCTTGGGTGTCTTATTTCTCTCCTAGGGCTCATTTCCCTTTGGGCTTAGCTGCTTTGTTCTCTCCAAAGGTCAGCTGAGACTATAAGGGTCTCTATGCTTTGTCTCTCTCCCCAGGGCTCAATTACCTCCACGCTCAGCTGTTCTGCTCGCTCCACAAGGCTAGCAGTGAACCATCAGATGAAAGGTTCATCTCTGTTCCCAGGGCCTCTGCTGTGTCTTGGAGCTGTCTCTATTCCTCTGTGTTCTTCTCCTGTGTGTTTACTTCTCAGGCTCCAACTCAAAACTCTATGAGTCCCCACCAACCAAAGGGGTGGGGACTCGATGTCCTACTGATGTGGCCCAATCAAAGCCTTAATCATTATTTAATCAAGTAAAAGTGAAACCTCTGAATACAATACAATCTAATATGCCCAAGGGAACAAACCAGTTTACAAACATAATCCAATATCTATTTTGGGAATTCATAAACAATATCAAACTGCTACACAGACCAATACTTCTTATGAATTCAGATACAAAACCCTCTACAAAATACTAGCAACCTGAATCCCATAGCACATTAAAAGAATTATATAACATGATCAAGTGGGATTTAGCCCACGTATGCAGGGGTAGTTCAACATAAGAAATCAATTAACATGATATGCCACATTAACAGAAAGAAAGAAAAAACACATGATCATGTCAATTGATAAGGAAAAGCCATTTGGCAAAACCTAGCACCTCTTCTTGAAGAAACACTTAGAAAACTAGGAATAGAAGGAAACTTCCTCAATCATGACAAAATGCATATATGAAAAACAAACAGCTAACATCATACTTACCAGTGAAATATTAAATGTTTTCCCTCTGAGATCAGGAACAAGGCAAGGATACCTACCATCATGATTGTTATTCAACATTGTACTGGAATTTCTAGCCAGAAAAGCAAGAAAAAAATAATCAAAGGCATCCAAATAGAAAATAAAGAAGTAATATGTTCCCTACTTGCAGATCACATGATCCTATATACAGAAAATCTTGAAAATTCCACAACAAAGCCCTTAGAATTCAGCAGAGTCACAGGGTAAAAG